>JAODAL010015502.1:0-83671 GCA_025379985.1 Phyllomedusa bahiana
CCCTTTTTGTACTCGCACCCTTGGCCGCCAACGCGGGCAAGCCCGCCAGTGGTATGACCTGGTGGACACCCGCCGCAGCAAGACCATCCCTTTTGCGGGGGGCCCTCTGGTGAAAACCGGGTCCACTTAGATTCCACTCACTGGTAGGGGCTTACGCATGCCTGCGGTGGTCCAGTGGATCCACCTCCAGAATCGTTACATCTATAAATTGAAATTTTTTTTTGTCTTTTGAGCACCAATACACAGGGTTTTTCTTATGACAATGCCATGGCTCAACAAATCATGTCCAGAATGCAGTTACCCACGGACTTCCTCCATGTCCCTCATCATGAATTTAAAGCAAGGGACTACGAACGATTGAAACGGAAATTGGTTGCACATCAATTACATTGCAGTACGTTAATGGAATATTATAGGAATAACCGTATACCAAGGGGTCTCCGGTGCAATCTACGCCCTACCCTCTTTCAGGATGACCTGGAGTTCCAGTCAAGATTCGAAGGCATACTAAACAAATGTTCATTGGACATTATGCTATTAAATGTGGAATTCTTACATAAATCAATTGAGGAACTTAATGAAAAAATTGTATGTATAGAAGAACAGTTGTCATCTAGTACTCCAAAAGAAGACTGGAATAACATCAAATTGAAAACGGATAAAATTATTGAGGAACATAGGAAATTTATGGAGTCCAATAAGAGGAAAAAATTTCTGAGAGATCTAGAGGACTACCAATCTAAGCGGGTTTACAGATGGCAATGGGATAAATCATACGGAGACAGATACATATATTCAGGTTATGATCATGTCTCATCTTCTGAGAGTGACACTTCTGCTTCCTCTTACAGAGATCACCTTTTTTTAGGGCAGGGTCGAGGCAGGGCCAACAACTTTCGAGGCAGACGAGGAGGGGGAAAAGGAAGAAAACCACTAGTGGGCTCCAATATGCAGACTCGATCTCAGGTAAGGGAAACTCACTTGTCGTAAATATCTCTAAAATAAATTTATATCCCCCGGAGATTTCCCTCTTGCAAAAGGGGCTATCTTTCAGCCCTACCTGCCCCCTCAACACATTCCTGCTAGAACAAGAACTACAGAGATTTTTTAGATTAGTTCGATTGAAGGTCCAATTTAGTGATGATGATAGGGCTATGGAACCTATAGACCAGAATGCACTTTCATTAAAATACCTGGGTTTATTTTAAAAAAGCAGATATATGCCACCCAAGAACAACCATCCGGTAGAAACTTATATAGCCCTCACACAGATGGAGACTGAAAAAATCCTAAGAGAAGTGAAACAGGGTAGACTTAAATATTTTTCTAACACTACCATGGAAGAAAGGATGCCATTGGAGTCTCTCCAAAATAATACCCTAATAATGATCAAGCCCGCCGATAAAGGCGGGGCCATAGTAATTATGGATAGGGAAAGCTATTTACAAGAGATTAAAAACCAACTTGCTGATACAACAACATATGAGAGACTCACACATAATTGAGAAGAGAGTACAGGAACGTATTGCACTAACATTATCGAAACACGCGGAGAAACTCGTTATCGACACCTCTACTATTAACTATCTTACCAAACAGAACCCTATCACTCCGGTATTCTATGTATTACCAAAGATACATAAGAGGTTAGACAATCCACCGGGACGCCCCATCGTTGCGTCGACAGAATCAATTCTGTCCCCCCGGGCTATCTTTCTTGATAGAGTTCTATCTCCAGTGATTCGTCACACAAAATCTTTTGTTCTGGACACTACAGATTTCCTAGAAAAATTAGAAGCTGTTCCAATTCTCGAAACAGGTGATTTTCTGTTGACACTAGATGTCAACAGCCTTTACACCTCAATTGAACATGGTAAGGGGATTAGAGCCACGAGGAAGTTATTGGAGAAATGGTCAGATCTGAATAGTGATCAAAAAATTTTTTGTTTGGATCTACTCCTAATCATACTGGAGAGAACTACTTCCTCTTTGAGGACGACTTTTACGTTCAAAGGAGAGGAACAGCTATGGGTTCCAATATGGCCCCCCCATATGCAAATGCCTATATGGCGGACGTGGAAGAAACTTATATCTATACCAATCATTTGTTTCTAGAACATGCAAAATTTTGGGTCCGCTATATTGATGACATCTTTTGCATATGGGGGGCCCGGAATCCTCCATCCTAGAATTTGTTGACTTCTTGAATGGAATATATCCAGAATTGGGTTTTACCAAGAACTCCAGTGAGACGGAGGTCAATTATCTAGATACTTTGATCAGGAAGGATTCTGCAGGCTCATTACATTTCGATCTATACCAGAAGCCAACTGACCGTAATAGTCTGTTGGAATATCACAGTAACCATCCCGAATCTGTTAAAAGGGCTCTCCCCAAGTCTCAATTCAAGAGGGTTGATAGGATTTTATCCGATAGGACAATACGTGACATCCGAATAGGAGAGATGTCTAATAGATTTTAACAGAGAGGTTATCCAGAACCTCTGCTGGAATCGGAAAGAGTACGTATAGACGAGACAGGAAACACCAAAAAGGATAAAGATAGGAAAGTTAAACGTATTGCATGCGTTACTACATATCACCCTTTTGTGTAGAAAATACAAGGGGCAATTCGCAAACACTGGCCGCTATTACATCAAGCATATATCCTAAGATTGAGGATTTTAGTTCTCCTCCTATCAGTTGTTACAAAAGATCACCTAATTTAAGAGACAAGATAGTACGAGCAGATGTGGGCAGCTTTGCTAAAATTCCTAGACAAACTTTCTTGCATTCACCATGAACTGGCACTTACCCCTGTCTTGGCTGTAGCCAATGTTCAAATGTCATCAAGGGTGAGTACTTGACTCATCCAAAAACGGGTAAGAAGATTAGGATTAAACACTTTTTCACATGTGAATCCCGTTTCGTGGTTTATGTGATTAAATACCCGTGCGGTCTCGCATACGTTGGGGAGACTACCCAGCGTGTGCGGGACCGCATAGCAAAACATAAATCCACTATCAGGAGAAACGAGCTTCTCCTGCCAATCCCAGCACATTTCGCAGAAAGGAACCACAATGTGTCTCAATTGAGATACCAGGTCATTGATTCCATACAAATACCCCGACGAGGAGGGGACAGAGTTTGGCTCTTGAAACAGAGAGAATCCTTCTGGATTCATCATTTAGAGACACTGACTCCTAAGGGCCTTAATAGGGACTTTGATTTTTGTATTAATCTTTGAATCATCTGCATGGAGGTTATAATTACTTACCATATGTGGATATATATGTGATGAGGATCTGTCCTTGTTCCTTTCATGGAATTGTTATGGTAATCTCTATGACCTTATCATACCACTGACAGATAGTGATATTTTGATAAAATAATTGATTCATGAATATACCTGCGTTGACATGCTGTATTTCGTCCATGATTTGTGAGTGTCTGTGAATGCATTTCATGTACCAGTTACATTCCTTTTTTGATACGAGAACATCTCAATATAGTAACTTTATTTGCAATATACATCTTTATAATTTGCTGAATTTTATATTTTTTCTTATAATTTTATTCGTACTATAACATTTAACTAAGTTATATCATTGGGCTAGGAGAGGCTTTTAATATATAGATCCATGTAGTTATAATGCCTGCATAGTTTACATTCTGCTCACTAGATATATGTGGTCCTCTATACAATAGAAACACATAGTCTATGATGCAATTTATATACTCATTACTATCTAATGTTAATTAAATCTAATCTTTACTTAAGTTGATTAAATATTGATATCTTGAGTTTAGTCGCAATATATATGTCTCTTTCTGTGGGAGTCTTAGGAAGGGAAGATCTCTCCTTATGCAGACCACCGAACGAACGGCTTGTAGGTTTTTGTTTGCCTTTTCGCCCTCTATTTAGCATCTGCATATCACAAGGCATTATGGGAAAGGGGCTGGGGAAGCCCACAGCGCCCTCTGTTGGTTGTAACAAACCCTCAATTTGCTTTTGACCCCGAGTCTTGAGAAAGCAAAAAGGATTTTTGCTTTCTCAAGTCTCGGTGTGTCAATAGGATATTGAGGATTTGTTACTCCGTCCAGCGGGCGCTGTGGGCTTCTCAGCCCCTTTCCCATAATGCCTTGTGATATGCAGATGCTAAGTAGAGGGCGAAAAGGCAAAACACATAATCTTCATGCCGTTGTTTATTTGCTCTCGTTAATGAGAGATCTTCCCTTCCTGAGCTACCCGATGCCTCCCACACTGCGAGGCCGTCTCTTCTAGACTCTGCACTGAGGGGGGACGAAAGTCCCTAAACAGCGTGGGCTGTGGATGAGAGATACTGGCTTGGCTAAAAAATCCTTTTTGCTTTCTCAAGACTCGGTGGGTCAAAAGCAAATTGAGGATTTGTTACAACCAACAGAGGGCGCTGTTTGCTTCTCAGCCCCTTTCCCATAATGCCTTGTGATATGTGGGAGTCTTAGTATTGTATAGACACAATAATACACAACCTTGCGCTATTTACTGGTGTACAATTCCGGCATTAGCCTCGTCACATGACAACTTCCCGTGACGTATACGACGCATGCGCTCTTTACATCTGGACTCCGTTATTCCATGACGGGTGAGGGCATACTAGTGCGCATGCGCGATAGGTATAAAATCTCGCGCGATCTCTCAACATCTAGTTCCGGCTTCACCGATGCCAGGCAGCTAAACGCCGCAGGTAAACCTCTGAACGCTATAGTTTAATGATAATTTAAGACTGTCAGTGACATTATCTCTGCAGTTGCTATATGGAAATTAAGTAGGTTACTTGTAACCACTCCATTATTGGTATGGAATATTTTTATATATGTAACTTCATTTAGATGGTACTCCTTCCTTCCCTATGTTGGAAGTGACGGACATACAATCTTGTTTTAGTTAGTATACTAACAGACAGAGCTAATATGGTACTATTTATGGTTATCATGGGATGCATTTACGGATATAACTTTTGATTTGTAATCTATAATATCAACATATGGTGGTCTACTTTGGAGTTTGGTAATCCTCTTGTGAATTTTTTGTAATCTTTTGTAATCCTTTGGAAAATTAGTACAAAGGGTCTTCCTTTTCTGTATCAATGCCCTGGGTGAATATGCATTTTTGGTCTATGATGGATAACATCCTATACTTAGATAATTGCTTTTTTGATAAATCATAATCCCCTTTTTTGTCATTGTATTTCAATAGGTATTATAATATCACAGAGAAATGAATAAGAGATATAAAACGTGTAAAGTGAGTAATGATGTTTTTATTGTTATTATGTGTTATTAACAACAAACACATTTGTCATATTGTTGTCTATACTAACAATTTGTTGTTATTGTTTTTATTATTTTAGAGATTCGTTGAAAAAGGTCCATTTAGGGACCGATACGTACAAAATATTTGAATCTAATGAAAGTATGTTGACCTTGTTTTTATGAAGCCGGACGATGATTTTTGTTACTCAATAAAGTTTTGCTAAAATGAAAAATTAAATAATTGGTGTGCAACCTTTCTTATATAAGGACTAGCAATCTGCATAGACACATGCCATGGCACATCCCCATGTTTCCTGCCATGAGTCGCACAGGAGAAGTTATAGGTATAGGGCTATTCAACTGAAAGAAAAAAAAAAAAAAAAGGAAAAAGGTGAAAAGACAAAGTCGTTCTAAATGTGAGAGGTGTAGCCTGAAATATAAAATGTGATATAAATATAAAAATAGAATTGTATAAGATCATACTATTAGTATGTATGATTAATGTGAAAATTCCATAACCATATTAATATATATCAATAATAGAATTGTGAATAATAAGTGATCACATTATATGACGTGCATACATAATAAAAACCAATAAAAAAATAAAAAATCCTTACTAAAACACCAAACATACCCAAATCAAATAAAGTGAAAAATAGTGGGGAGGTGGAGGAGGGAGAAAATGATACTGAAGTGAAATAGTAAAAAAGAAGACTTCTTTTCATATAAACAAAGCTATTTGCAGTTATTATTTGCCTAACTGTCTATTATACAAAGCCCAACTGTCTATTATGCAATGCTCAATAGGAGCCTCACAGATACAGGAAGCTGATTAGTATTGTGCCGATTACTGTCAGTTATCCCAAAGTGGTAAATAATCGATTAAATCATCAATTGTGTACACAAGAAATTTGATGTAATCTTTTTCACTCATCCGGTGTAAGCCATGTGTGCGGAGAATGACATCTACATCATTATTGAGTACCCCGTCAGCCATCTACATAGACACATGCCATGGCACATCTCCATCTTTCATGCCATGAATGAGTCACACAGAAGAAGTTATGGGTATAGAGCTATTCAACAGGCAAAAAAAAAAAAAAAAGGTGAAAGGACAAGGTCATTCTAAACGTGAGAGTTGTAGCCTGAAATATAAGGGCTTGTTCACACGACATTTTTGTGATCCGTTTTACGGATCCGCAAAGCGGATCTAACAATTGTCAGTGTGATTAACATTGAGTTCACTGGCAAACGCGCATTGCTGTTCCCACGGGAGATCGGCGATGCGCTTTTGAGGGCTCTCCTGCGCTGCGCTTTTCGCATCCGCTTTAAGAATTGACATGTCAATTCTTAATGCGTTTTACGCAAGTGAAAGCCCATAGGAGATAATGGAGTCCGCTTTTGGCACCTGTCCAAAAGTGCTCCACACTCCTGAAAGCGGATGCGAAAAGCGCAGTGAGCGGCTGGATGGGGGATCGCAGGTGAGCGGCGGCTGTGAACAGTGGGGGACGCGGTCAGTGAATGGAGGTGCGGGGGGACGCGGTCAGTGAATGGAGGTGCGGGGGACGCGATCAGTGAATGGAGGTGCGGGGGACCAGAACAGCTGATGGAGGTGCGGGGGACGCGGTCAGAGAATGGAGGTGCGGGGGACGCGTACAGTGAATGGAGGTGCGGGGGACGCGATCAGCGAACGGAGGTGCGGGGTACGCGAACAGCTGATGGAGGTGCGGGGGACGCGGTCAGTGAATGGAGGTGCGGGGGACGCGGTCAGTGAATGGAGGTGGGGGGGGACGCGGGTCAGTGAATGGAGGTGCGGGGACGCGAACTGCTGATGGAGGTACGGGGGACGCGATCAGTGAAAGTAGGTGAGGGGGACGCGAACAGCTGATGGAGGTGCGGAGGACCCCGAACAGCTGATGGAGGTGCGGGGGGCGTGATCAGTGAATGGAGGTGCGGGGGACGCGAACAGCTGATGGAGGTGCGGTGGACGCGAACAGCTGATGGAGGTGCGGGGGACGCGATCAGTGAATGGAGGTGCGGGGGACGCGAACAGCTGATGGAGGTGCGGGGGACGCGAACTGCTGATGGGGGAGCGGGGGACGCGAACAGCTGATGGAGGAGCGGGGGACGCGAACAGCTGAGGGAGGTCGGGGGGACGCAAACAGCTGATGGAGGTGCGGGGGATGTGAACAGCTGATGGAGGTGAGAGAGAGAGACGCATCCGAAAAGCAGATCCGTAAAACGCAAGTGAAAAAGCATACAATACGGATCCAAATAAAGTATCAACTCCTGCGTTTTGTGGATCCGCTTTTCGGATACGCTTTTCAATTGTCAAAAATGGATCCGTAAAAAGGATCCAAAACGTCGTGTGAACAAGCTCTAAGTGTGATGTAAATATGAATATAGAATAAAATAATATAAGATCATACTAATAATATGTATATGAAATGTGGAAAAATTTCCATAACCATATAATATATATCAATCACTAGAACTGTAATAATAAGTGATCACATTATATGACGTGCATACATAATGAAAACCAATAATAAAATACTTACTACATGTACTCATACAGACTAAAAAGACACTATTTGGCTCTGCACATCCAAAAACCTTTTTTTGAAAAAAGTGAGTATAGGTGCATACTGGCGCGGCAATAACATACATATATACATTCCAAATGTCAGCAACTAAGAAAACATCAAAGGCATATAGGAATTTTTGAAAAATGCCATATACTCACTTTTTTATCAAAAAAAGGTTGTTTTGGAATGATCAGAGCCAAATCGTGTCTTTCTAGTCTGTATTAAGGATGGCTTGCCTCATCATCCTTTTGCACTCCGCCCACCTCACTGTTTTTAAATCCTGCAGTGTGTTCAGTACTAGACCTTTCAGTTCCCTGAAGTATGGAAGTCTGAAACAGGCACCAAGATAGGTAACGTTATAGTGTTAGGACTCACCTGTATTGAGGTCTCCTTGAACAAAACGGGAGGTGAGCTTAAGCACTTTTGATACTAAAAATTGGAACAAGAACCCAAATTTTCATATATCCTTAGCATAAATGCATTTTTCAAAAAATTCCTATATGCCTTTGATGTTTTCCTTAGTTGATAGTGTGCTGCTGACATTTGGAATGTATATGTATGTTATTGCCGCGCCAGTATGCACCTATACTCACTTTTTCAAAAAAGGTTTTTGGATGTGCAGAGCCAAATAGTGTCTTTTTACGGTCATTGACTGCAGCATAATCAAAGGGCTTTACCCTGCTCTGTCATGTAATCGGGACGGACTCCCGGTGATCCGACAGATCCTGGGGAACATCTCCACAGTCAGCCCTGGGGACCTAGAGTAGCTCCAGGGCTGTCTGTGTAAGAAGCCAGCGATCAGGGCACACCATGTGCTGCCCTGATCGCTGCCTGTGCCAAACTGACACAGATTATAATGTATAAGCATATATAAATAACAAGTGTAAAGAAAAATCCCTTCATGGGATTTAAAAAAAAAAAAAATGAAAAAACATTAAAAAAGGGTAAAAAAATAAAATATTTAATAAAAGTAATTGTGCATACATTACACATAAAAAAAACTACAGATATTAAGTATCCACACGACCATAACAACCTGTAGAATTAATCTAACAAGTTAAGTGTGAAATGTGAATGGTGTAAAAAAAAAAAAAAAAAAAAAAACCAACCTGTAGTAAATAACGGAGTGGGGGGAAGTTAAACCCTGTTAGTTCTTTTTTTTTATTTTTTAATCCAGGCCCTCTCTACCTGCTGTGGGACATATAACCTGCCTATATACCTACTGTGAGACCTATATACCTGCTGGGGGACGTATAACCTGCTTATATCCCTACTGGAGGGCCTATAAAATACCCTACCTGCTGAGGGACCTATAACCTACCTATATACCAACTGGGGGACATATAACCTACCTATATAACTGCTTGGGTACTTATAACCTGCTTATATACCTATCGGGGACCCCATAACCTACCTATGTACCCGCCGGGGGACCTATAACCTGCCTATATACCTACTAAGGAACATATAACCTGAATAACCACCTATTGGGGACCCCATACCTATACTGGAGAAACATAACTAACTGGAGGGGTCCGATTACCTATACTGGGAATATAACTGACTGGTGACCCTATACCTAATACTGGGGGACAATAACTTACTGCGTTGTGAAGTTACTAAGCAGTTGTTAATGCCTCAAGTCGATTGATAAGAGCTTTAGCAATCGACTCCAGGTCTATAGAAATATAGGTATATGGGTAAAGAACGAGTTTAAATATATTTAGTCCTGGCCCTCAAAAACCATTCCAATATCCTCATGTGGCCCCATGAAAATTTAAATGCCACCCCTGGACTAGAAGATCAGCTTCTTCACTTGAAGACAGATCTAGATCTTTAATGGTATTCCTGAATGAAGCTCACCATATGCTTTAATGTGGGTACTGAATGCAGCAGAATCCTCTGTGTACAGAAGCCAGTGAGCACCACCCCTGAGTCTGGCACCACCCACATAACATTGTACATCCTTGTACAGCACTTCAATGTGAGACGTAGTTACAGCCAACCACAGGTTTGAAAAGCAGAACCATCTGTGCCAAATGCTCATTCTGGTGGAAAGGGAACCACTCCCCGCTACACGAGTAAGTGGGTGGAATGGCATTGTTCTCCCTCAACCTCCACCTACTTGGCAGCTAGGACAAGTACGGTATTTTAAAAGAAGAGTTTCCAACGATTCTTTGGAGACATCACTTGTTTATTTTCCCATGTGACCCTTTTTTAATTTGATGCTCATAATATTCTCTGTTGCCTTTATAACTTCTACCTACACTCTGGGTTATGGATAATTAAAATCCCCCATCAAGCTTGAAAATTGTCATTTACCACCAGATGTCGCCACTACTTCAACTTCTTCTCAGTCTGTTACAGGGCTGGAGCCTACGGCTGACTCTCCACAGTTAATAACTACCCATCACTCCTTAGAGGACTCTCAACTTCTTGCCTTATCACAAGAGACAGCCATGACTGCAGTGTCCTGGCCCTTGCCCTCAAACTCCTTCAATGCCTCATTGTTGCAGGAGCTACAAATGGCTGTGGTGGTGCAGGAGGTGTCACATCAGCACATGCCTATGCTGGTCAAAAGGTTGGACTTGCTGCATGCCTCTATCAAATCAGCCATATCTCAAGTCACAACGCTAACACAACGTACAGAGGAAATAGAGACCAGGTGCAAATAGGACATCTCCTCAACTGTCACCACAGGAGTCGATCATGTGATCCCTTCAACAAAAATTAACTATCTAAAGAACCCCAAGCCCTAAATAATCTAGAGATTTTTGGGGTTCCGAGTATGAAAGGGCGCCTTTTCGTTTGCCCCTAAATTGGCCCTTCCCCTGGCGTAATTACTGACCGAAAATACGGCCAACCAATTTTAAACCGTGTGAAAAAAAAGCCTTAACCCTCCTGTAAGTCCTCATGCACTCTAATTTTTCAGGATTTGTCCATGGCAGTGACTGTTGAGAGTTTTTTATCTCCAGTATACAAGCATCAAAATCTCAAATTCCAGTTTCAATACCAGACTCAGCGTGTTTTACAACAGACAGGAAACACAATGACAACGGGACGATTCTTGCTTTCTAAAAGCACTCTGTACTCAAAAAATAACCCCAGCTTCCTACTCAACCAAAACCAGCGGAATGGCCATCTTGTTCAGCAACTCTCTCACCTGTAAAATTCTAGAGAAATTGGCCGGAAAGCCCCTTTATCTATGTCTCTGCAGTCATAATCAGGGCTGCCGTACAGGTGGGTACAGGGGGTACTCCTGTACGGGGCCCGGTGAAATAAGCAGGCCCCCTTATTCCACATGACAGAGCGGCGCCCGGCGCGCAGCTGCCCAGCCAGGCTCGGACTGACTCCCGCGTGGGCCCTGTGGGCCCCGGATGTAGTGCCACCGCTCCCCGGGGCCCGGCCGCCTCATCCTGTCACCGAACGCCCGGGCCCTGTGTCCCGAGCGCTCAGAGACAGGGCCCGGGAGCGTACACCCTGGCAGGCCAGGGGCTAGGTCTTAAGCCTGCCAGGCGCTGGCCTCTAGTGTTGACGTAGGTGGCGCGGTGACATCACATCACCGCGCCGCCTATGCCGGGCGCCACTGGAAGCCGGCGGGGAGCTCGGAGCATCCGGGAGCGGCCAGGAGCGGGAGTGAGGTGAGTTTGTATTTTTTTTTTTAACTACCTAACGGGGCCCTACATAAAGGGGCCCTAACTCTACCTAAAAATAAAGGGGGCCCTGACTACCTAAAGGGGGTCATGACTACCTAAAGGGGGCCCTAACTACCTAAAAAAAAAGGGGGCCCTAACTACATACAAACCAAAGGGGGCCCTAACTACCTAAAAAAAGGGGGCCCCGAACTGCCTGCAAATTAAAGAGGGTCCTAACTACCTACAAACTAAAGGGGGCCCTATCTACATACAAACTAAAGGGGGCCTTAATTACATCAAAATAAAGGGGGCCCTAACTACCTGCAAACTAAAGGGGGCCCTAACTACCAGCAAACTAAAGGGGACCCTAAATACCTGCAAGCTAAAGAGGGCCCTAACTACCTACAAACTAAAGGGGGCCCTAACTGCCTACAAACTAAAGGGGGGCCTAACTGCCTACAAACTAAAGGGGGCCCTAACTGCCTGTATACTACCGAAAAGAGGCCCCTAACTGCCTGTATACTACCTATAGGGAAGCCCTGTCTGTATACTACTTAAAGGGAAGCTCTAACTGCCTGTATACTACCTAAAGGGTGTCCCTAACTGCTTGCAGCCTATATAAAGGGGGCCCTAACTGCCTACAGCTTACCTAACTGGGGCAACCACCTACCTACAGCCTAACTAACTGGGACTCACCAACAGCTCCCTAAAGCCTACCTAACTGGGATCCACCAACCTAACTGTAGCCTATCAACTTGCCTACCAACTTATCCAGCAGGGGTCTATCTACCTAAATAGGGCCTGTCTAGTTACCTGGGGCCTTGCACATGATCCTACCTACCTAGGGTCTTGTCTACCTACCTGGAAATATAATTGAGAGGGCAGGAGCCCATAGATGTAGCATTATCTCCAGGGGGTTAGTCCTCTCCACACCCTCCAACCCCTTAAGATACTAGGCCTCTAAGTTAGTGCTGGTCCCCGCTCTCCCACCCCGGGCAAGGTTGTACAGAGGTGGGGATAGGTAAAGAGATGCTGAAAAAGTGAGGATTCTAAGATATTTGTGTGTAATTTCTGCAGGGATGAGTTTTGGCCGGGACAATTCATCATGGCGGTGTGCAATAGATGCAGAAGAAAAGAGAAGAGAACGACTCAACAGATAAGATGTCTCCGGTGAGTCCCTGATCTCAGGGGTTATTTTACTTCTATACTGGATCAGTGCTGTATTCACTGTAATGTGATGTGACCTGAGCTGGTGTCGGACCACAATGTGGTTGCTATATGGTGGTGTTCTAGGTTATACCTGAGCTGGTGTCGGACCACTATGTGGTCTCTATATGGCGATGTTGTAGGTTATATTGGCGTTAGTATAGTGGCAGAATACATGTGTCCCTGATAGTAAAAGAGGGAACACCTGACCCTGTTATAGGAGTTACACTTTTACTTTCTTGCAGGTATTTTAGAAGGTGGTGAGGTTCGTGACCGAGGGAAACATGGAGGGGGATATTGTATGTGGGCCGGTGGTGGGTGGAGGGGGATATGGATGGAGTTATTTAGCCATGGATCTATGATATGTTAGACTGACATATGTGTGAGACAGACAGATATGTGACTCACTTGGTATTGTACTACACAATACAGTTCTTTTTTGCATACTGTATTATGTGGTAAGATGGCCGCATTTATGTCCGAGAGGCCGTTTTTTTGTTGGGGGCGGGGTGATAGGGTTGCGGGGGGTGGAGTTAACAGGGGACGGGCCCAGGTGCTTCAGCTGTATGGGGCCCTGAAATTTCTGTTGGCGGCCCTGGTCATAATGGCACCAGATACTCCCTGCTAAACATTTATGCCCCTAACTCTACAAATGTGGCCTTCTTCTCCAGCATTTACCAATTGGTTCTAACAAAAAAAATCTGGTTAATCTAGTCATGGGAGGGGGTATTTCAATGCTGCTTTTTCCTCACACCTTGACTGCTCAACTACCTCACATCATGACTCACGGGCTAAGTCTGAGTTACCAACACTGATGCAACAACACTCTTTATCTGACCAGTGGAGACTTCTCTACACCACGGAGAAGGACTACACTTACTACTTCTATGTGCACAGCTCACATTCCCACAGACTACTTTTTATTTTCCAAAGCTTTATACCCATTCCGTCTCTAAGGCCTCCATGGAGTCCACTGTCATCTCTGATCATGCCTCAATACTCCTAGACTGAACTCTAGGCCCACTCAAACCTCGCAGTAAAAATTGGAGAGTTCGGTCTCATTTATATTGCTCCGATGACTTTAAAGGTTTTCTAGACGTTCACAGGAGAAATTTTGTAGACGATGTATCTTCTAGTGACAACCCCTCTCTTTTATGGCGGTAATATGCCACTATATTACATCCCATTATTGTACACAAACAAAAAATACACAGAGCCCAATATGACACTCTCCACTGTGACCTCCTAACAAGCCACTTAGCATTCTTAAACAATCCCACCCCTGATACCAAAAAATATTTTCTTGATGCGAAGCATCTACACATTGGCTGACACCAAACGCAGTATAGAACAGACCAGTATTTTTTTTTTTTCATTTGTGTGGCAAAGCAGGTAGATTCCTAGCTAGACTGACTACAAGCATACCATGACAAACATAAACTACTCACAAAAAGTTTTGTTTATGTTTCTTTTGGCTCAGGATGAACATAAAATGTGTTCCTTTTTTTTTTTTTTTTAAATGAACCAAATGAGACCATATATTTTTGCACAACTTGCTAATCTCTAACAAGGAGCTTTGTACTTTCCCACCTAACTGGGAAAAGGGCCGTATTTCCCACTAGGCACCCGTGGGCACGTGCCTAGGGCGGCGCCTGTAAGGGGGCGGAACTGCAGCAGGAGTTTATTTTATTTTTATAGTTGTTTCCTATTTTCCTCCGGGCAACCGCCCCCCACCCCCACCCCAGTGGTCGGAGCGGTGCATCATTGGTGGCAGCGGTGTTCGTCGGGATTCCATGTGTTTTTGCAGAGCGGCAGCGGCGGACAACGGAGCGCCGGTAGGGACATACTGCTTCTCCCTTCCGGCGCTCCGTTGTAATGACAGACAGCATCAGCAAGTTGCGCTGATGCTGCCTGTCCCTTCAGTGGCGCGGTGCGCTGCTGGGAAGGGGCTGCGCTGCCCCTCCTCCTCTCCCTAACAGCGCGCGCCCGCCACTGAAGAGCGGAAGCTGCCGGCCGGGCCGAGAGAGAGGAGCAGCGAACCCATCCCACTCCTCAGCAGCGCATGGACGGCGCCGAAGAGAAGAAGACCGAGGCCTCCCGCTCTGCAGGACTGGTAAGTGCATCGGAGGGGAGGGGGGATGGGGGAAGAGAGAGAGGGGAGGGGGGAGGGAAGGGGGTAAATCGGGGGGGGTGTATTAGTAATGGTGAGGGGGAGGGCATGGGGGAAATGGGGGGGGGGGGGGGTTATGGTGAGGGGGCCCGCCCGGCTATCTAACCTCTAAAGGGGGCCCGCCCACTTAATCTCCAAAGGGGGGCCCTGGCTACCAATCCTCCAAAGCGGGGCCCTGGCTAACCCCAAACCCTAAAGGGGGGGCCCCCGGGTTTCCAACCTCTTTAAAAGGGGGGGGCCCAAGGCTACCTTAAACCCCCAAAGGGGGGGCCCGGTACCAACCTCTAAAGGGGGGCCCCGGATACCTAACCTCTAAAAGGGGGGGGCCCGGGGTACCTAACCTCTAAAAAGGGGGGCCCCGGGTACCAAAAAATAATGGGGGGCCCCGGGTAAAAATAACCCTAAAGGAGGGCCCTGGCTACCCTTTAAACCCCTAAAGGGGGCCCTGGCTACATAACCCCCTTAAAAAGGGGGGGCCCCAACCCAACCCCTAAAGGGGGGCCCCGGTTTCCTAACCCTTAAAAGGGGGGCCCCGGCTACCTAACCCCTAAAAGGGGGGCCCTTTGGGTACCTTTAAAATCTAAAGGGGGGGGGGCTTTCCAACATTTTAAAGGAGGGGCCCGACTACCCAACATCTAAAGGGGGGCCCTGGGTACCTAACATCTAAAGGAGGCCCCCACCTTCCCCCTAAAGGAGGCCCCGGTACCTAACCTCTAAAGGAGGCCCTGGTAACCCAAAAATCTAAAGGAGGCCCCTACCCCAACCTAAAAAGGGGGCCCCCTACCCAACCCCCTAAAGGAGGCCCGGGTACCTAAAACCCCTAAAAGGGGGGCCCCGGCTACCCAAAAATCTAAAGGGGGCCATGGCTTTGTTAAACCTTTTAAAGGGAGGGCCCTGGTAGATAACATCTAAAGGAGGGCCCTGGCCCACCCAAAAAATCAAAAGGAGGCCCCGGCCCCATAACATTTTAAAAAGGGGGCCCCGGCTATCTAAAAATCTAAAGGGGGCCCCGGCTACCCTAACATAAAAGGGGGGCCCTACCCAACCTCTAAAGGGGGGGCCCCGGCTACCTAACCTCCCAAAGGAGGGCCCCGGGGTACCTAACCTCTAAAGGGGGGGCCCGGCTTTCCCAACATCTAAAGGAGGGGGCCCTGTTTCCTTTAAAATCTGCAGGGGGGCCCCAAAAAAAACTAACATCTAAGGAGGCCCCGGCTACCTAACATCTTTAAAAGGGGGCCCTGGCTACATAACATTAAAGGGGGCCCTAGTACCCTTCAATTTCTTTTTTTTCTAGAGCCCTTACATGGTTTTATGGGGGTGGGGTTTGTAAAAAGGGGGGTGGCATGATGTGGGGGGGGGCGTGGTAAGGCCGGCTATTCAGATTTTGTGCCCCAGGGGAGCATGACCCCATAAATTTCAGCCCCCGACTTGGGGCCCCTCCATTACATTTTGTATTCATGTTATGTTTATTTAAAAAGCTACGTTGGTATGTTTTGTTGCCCACTGTTTGGCCTTTTTTTTGCAAAATGTTTTTAATGGTTATGTTGGATGATGTAACCCCCATACATCCAAAATTTTCCCCCTTTTTTTGGGGGGGGGGTCCCCCTATTTGGGGGCCCCCCCGCCCCCCCCGGGGGGGTTGGCAATTTTCCCCCGGCCCCCCTGCCCGGCGGGGGGGTTTTAAATTAAACCCGGGCGAAAAAGTAGCGTTGGGCGTACCCCTTTCGCCCCGGGAACCCGCTCCTACAGGCGGGTGAAAACGGGGCCCAAGTTTCCCCCTCACCCCCCGCCCGGGCCCCACTGTTTGGGGGGGGAGGCAGGGGGATCGCTCCCCCCCTCCCCCTTCCCCCCTTTTGTACGGGCCCGGGGGTGTGCGCCGCACATACAGTTCAGCCCGGGGCAGGGGGAAAATGACCGCGGTGCTCCCCAACCCCTTTCCCCCGCCCGCTGAGGGGGATCGGGGAGGGAGCTGGCCGGCGCTGCCGGAGCCCGGTAAGGTTAAAATGGATTTTATTATTTTATTTTTATTTGCTTTTGGGGGCACTACCGGCTAACAGAGAGGGCAACTACCTGGCAACAATGGGGGCACTTTCCTGGCAACAATGGGGGCACTACCTGGCTACAAAGGGCACTACCTGGCAACAGAGGGGACATCTACCTTTGGGAACAAAGGGGGACTACCTGGCAACAAGAGGGGGCACTACCTGGCTAACAGATGGGGGCACTACCTGGCTAACAGATGGGGGCACTACCTGGCAACAGAGGGGGGACTACCTGGCAACAGAGGGGGCACTACCTGGCAACAATGGGGGCACTACCTGGCTAACAGATGGGGGCACTACTGGCTAACAGATGGGGGCACTACCTGGCAAACAATGGGGGCACTACGTGGCTAACAATGGGGGCACTACCCCGCAAACAACGGGGGCACTACCTGGCTAACAGATGGGGCACTACCTGGCTAACGATGGGGGCACTACTTGGCTAACGATGGGGGCACTACTTGGCTAACGATGGGGGCACTACTTGGCTAACAGATGGGGCACTACCTGGCTAACAGATGGGGGCACTACCTGGCTAACAGATGGGGGCACTACCTGGCAACAGAGGGGGCACTACCTGGCAACAATGGGGGCACTACCTGGCTAACAGATGGGGACACTACCTGGCTAACAGAGGGGGCACTACCTGGCAACAGAGGGGGCACTACCTGGCAACAATGGGGGCACTACCTGGCTAACAGATGGGGCACTACCAGGCGAACAATGGGGGCACTACGTGGCTAACAATGGGGGCACTACCTGGCTACAGATGGGGGCACTACCTGGCAAACAAGGGGGGCACTACCTGGCTACAATGGGGGCAACTACCTGGCTAACAGATGGGGGCACCACCCGGCAACAGTGGGGGCACTACCCGGCAAACAATGGGGGCACTACCTGGCAAACAATGGGGGCACTACCTGGCAACAATGGGGCACTACCTGGCGAACCGATGGGGGCATACTTGGCTAACAGATGGGGCACTACCTGGCTAACGATGGGGGCACTTACTGGCTAACGATGGGGGCACTACTTGGCTAACGATGGGGCACTACTTGGCTAACAGATGGGGGCACTACCTGGCTAACAGATGGGGGCACTACCCGGCTAAAAGATGGGGGCACTACCTGGCAAACAATGGGGGCACTACCTGGCAACCAATGGGGGGGACTACTGGCAACCAATGGGGGCACTACTGGCTAACAGATGGGGCACTACCTGGCTAACAAAGGGGGGCACTACTTGGCTAACAAAGGGGGGCACCTAAACCTGGCTAACAAAGGGGGGCATCTCCTGGCTACAAATTTGGCTTACCTTGGCTACAGAGGGGGCATCTACTTGGGGTACAAGGGGGGATCTACCAGCCTGTAAGGGGCACTACCTGGTTATGGGGGGCTACTAAACCCTGGCTATAAGGGCATCTACTGGCTTTTTTCCCAAAGCCTTATGCAGTTAGGGGAGTGGGGTGTGGCTTTTTTGAAGGGGCGGCATACCGACAAGAGGCGCCACCCACTAGAATCTCCTACTTTTTCATTTCAAAATTTGGCAACTTGTGTAACTCCCATATTCTTTGTTTATTTTCCCTCCTCCTCTTCTGTGAGGTCACTCCTGCCTCATTGTAGCTGTGACTACATTTTGTTCGACTGTTTGCACGGGGTTGAGTAAATTTATTTTGACCGCTATATTGAAACCTCTCAAGTACATTAAAAATCCGAAGCACATCCATTGCGTTCTTCTTATTGGATCTCCATATGCTTTGGAAGGAGATTAATATAGCGAGTTCTCTATCTTAAATACGCTTATACAGAGACAGACTTCTCACATCCATCAGGGACTTCTCTAATGTACATCGGTGGAAAATAAGCTTAATGGCAAAAATTCAGGGTTTGACCCCAAATCACAAAAATAAATTTGGGGGATTAATTTAAATTTGGATTTAAACAGCCCTCCCCCATACTGTTCACATTTTACATCAAGTGACAAAGAAAAACCTTACAATTGTAACGTCCTCCCCATTGTTATGCTCTCAGACGTTTTTTTCAGTGGCTCTGAGGTCTTTGGGAGAGGAGGATTGGGATTGTAGGATGTGCAAAGCTGCTGGTGTCTCTTTCTGGGAAAGTTGGGTAAATTGCACTGTACAGACTTAGATATAGTGTTGATAGGAATGATAGTTTAATAGTCATAGGTTAATATGAAACTGCATTGTATATACTTGGGAAAAAGAAGTGACAAGGATGTTAGTTTAACTGTAAGTGTGCAGTAAGTTGAGGTTAATACTGAGATGTTTTTTCCCCCAGTTTATCGCCTGGCAACAAGTGAAAGGGGCCCCTTCAACGGCTTTTTCCCGAGGGTTTTTTGTGCGCCGTATTGACGCACAAATCCGCCGTGAATAGGGGGCGGGACGGGGCGGGGCCGGAGGGGGGGGCGGGGGCCGCCCCCGGGCCCATAGACAAGCATTGTTTACGGCGCGTCCGCGCCGTAAATAATGTCAGTCACTTTCCCCCCCCGCGGCGGGATTTGCCGACGGGGAGGAGCGCGGGTTCCACGTTCTCAATGAGAGCAGTGGATTACCCTAATGACTCCGACGGATTTGGGGGCCCTATTGAAGCCAAATCCGGCGCGGAATTTCGGGGCCAAAATTTGGGCAATAACCCGTTTTGAACGAGGCCTAAAACCCCTTCCAATAGGGGGGATCTCAGAGAGAGGAGAAAGGGGGGGTTTGCGTGCAGGGGATCCCTTAAAAAAGTGAGACCTGTAGGAGTTCAGGTCTGTTCTGCCTGAGTCTGCTGGAGTCTGCGCAAGCAGAGAGAGAGAAGAAACAGTAGTTTATCGTCCTGGCTAGGACATGAGGGGGGGCAGTTCTTATGGATGGAAAGAGGAATCTACCCTTTTTATTTTTCCCCTATACGAGACCCCGGAGGGTTGGGTATGGCCCTCTCTGTACCCAATACAGTGCTATAGAATTTTGTCACAAACGCTGTCTCTTGCTCCACGGCTGAAAACCCCAAACCCGCCCCATGTCGCTGGGGATAGACAACATGAAACTTTAAAACCCAGTGGCTGACAGGGTCGAACAGAGAGGCGAAGGAACTCCGTACTGGAAATTTTTTTAAAAAGTGGAAAAAGTTCATTTCTCCACCTGCCTAGAAGGAAATGTCAATTGATGGCCTCATTTTCGATACACGGGCTGGGACGCGAGAGAAGCCCCCCTGGGTTTCCCCGGGTGCCTTGGAAAGGCATGCCTCCTCTTCCACGACCCCGGGACTGTACCCGAAAGGGCAACGA
This sequence comes from Phyllomedusa bahiana, assembly GCA_025379985.1. Taxonomy (NCBI): domain Eukaryota; kingdom Metazoa; phylum Chordata; class Amphibia; order Anura; family Hylidae; genus Phyllomedusa; species Phyllomedusa bahiana. The sequence continues at coordinate 20,224 of JAODAL010015502.1, forward strand.
AGTCCCGCCGACCTCTCTCCCCCACCCTTTAACCGGACCCCCCTCCCTTGAGATCCAGGGCCACAGTCTCGCCCCGCGTCCATAGGATAAAAGGGGCACCCGCAGCAACACATAAGCTCAAGCCTCCAATTATGTTGTGAACATACAAACCTATTTTCTTCCCATTATCCTTGATGGGGTCTCTTCCCATTACCACATCACCCTTTTTCGTTTTTTTTATTTAATTTTATTACTGTTTATTTTTATTTCCAATATTATTACGTTTTTATTGTCATCTTACTACTTGCCAATTACCGCTACCATAGTTGTAGTACTAATTCCTTACCGTGCCCTTTTTATTCTTTGTAAATTGCTAATTGTTATTACTTCCTTTTTTTTTTAAAATGCAAAAAATGTGTTTAAAAAAAAAAAAAAAAAGGGAAGTTGAAAAAGAAAGACTTTTTAAATAGTTATTGAGAATTTTCACAGAAAAAAAGGAACCCGGGTAGTCCGGGGAGCAGAGTTTTCACCCCCCAGCGGTAAAACATAGGTGAGCCAGGTAAAGAAAAAAAGGGCCATTGTTGCGGCAGTGAGGAGTAGCCCCCCCTGTGTGTGTGGGTAAGCCAGGGAAGAAGGCAGGGTACCCGGGTGAGGTAGAGCTGGGGAGAGCCCCCTCTGGAACTGCGGTGTGCGTGTACTGTAACGGGCCCGGGACATTGGGTGAAGGTGGATGTGGATAAAATTTTCCCCCTTTGGAGGAGGCTAAAAAAAAGAAGTAAGCTACAGTTCTCCCCGGTAAAAAGGGTTGTTGTGTCACCCTTTATCCCCGGGTAAAACCCTTTACCAAGAGTCCCACCTCCTCTCCCCCCGCAATAGAAAGTCCCCCGAAAGCAGGGGCTACCATTGGCCCCAACCCCATTTTTACATTTGGCGTATCGTGGCAGGATTTGGGGTTTTCTGAGAGGACAAAGACACGACACGCGTGGTGGGAGAGGGGGTCCCCCCAACCCGCAGGCGTGCTCCCGAAGTTTGGAGAGAACCTGGGGGACTGGATTTTTGTACGGCGTTGTGCAGTGTCCCAGGGGATTTGTTGTGGATTGCCAGGCTGGGGCAAAAAGGGGCTGCGGGGACAGCGACCCCGCAGTGAGTAAACCTGCAAGAAGGGGGCCTGAAGACCCCCAGTAGGGGAAGGGGTGGTTGCGAGGGGGCCCCAGTGTGGGTGTAAGAAGATGGGGGATGGAATGGCGAAAAAAAAAGGGAAAAAGGGGGGTGACCCCCCAAAAAGGGCGCCAAGGGTTTCCCCCGACGAAGAATAGCCAGGGGGAGTGAGGGGCCCAAGCGCCGGAAAAAGTGGGGTAGCCCCCCGCCCCTGGGAGGCGTTTAAAAAGTTCCAGAGGCCCCGGAAGAGAGGGAGGTGCTGAAGAGATACTCTGAGGTGTAGAGGAGCCCCCCAAATTTGGGCTGGTCTGAGGAGACAGCTGCGTGTTATGTACCCGAGTATGGCTGAGCGAAACCCAGGAGGCCTGAGCAAGGGGCCCGGAAAGGCTCGCCCTTGGAACCATAACCGGGGGCTGAGGGACCCGAGGAAGGGTTTCAGCCGCTGCCGCCGCCCCCGGAACCCTTTAAACCCAAGGAACGCGCCCGTATCGTATGACCTGGGAGCGCAAAAAGGAACTGGAGGACCGGGCCCTCCCATTTTCATGAATTGTGTGGTGTGGGGTGGGGTGGGTGGCCGAGAAAAGGGGACCCGGAGAGGTCATCGGTATTGGGGGGGCCCGTGCAGGAAATTGGGTCCACCCTAAAGATGGGCCCCGGGGGACGTGTTCTTTGTAAATCGGGGGGGCAGTAAAGCGGTTCTTTGGCCCTAACGTCCCCACGGGCTTGTACCGAGGGAGGGGGGTGAGCTTCCGCAAAGTCCCGGGTCCAAAGGGGCCCCTTGTGTTTGCCCGGGGGGGAAACGTCTTTCCCCTTTAAACCCTTATGGGCCGAGGGGAGAACGGGGAGAGGGAGAGCGGGGAGTTTTTTTTACCCCCCCGGGGGAAGCTCCGGTGCCGGAGGACCCGCTAAATGCCTGGGGCCAGGTCTGGGGCGCGATAGGGGGGGGACCTTCCGGGGCGGCTCCGGGGCCCGGACCCCCCCATCACGCCCACCGTTTCCTGTGTCTTTTTGGTGACACTCCATTGGTGTTGGTTTTTTCCCGGGGGTCGGCGGAGGGGAACCCCTTCCCCCCCGGGAAAGGGGAGGTACCCGAGTCGGGGGGGGAGGGGCCTTCTTCGTGAGGCCCCATGAGCTGTTTGATGGGGGCCCTAGAGAGTCTTTTGGGGATCGGGGGGCCCAGGGGAGCCGAGTTGGTGGGGGCTGAGGGAAAGAACGGGGGGAAAACCTCCCACAAGCCAAAAGCTGCTGGGTCCCCGGTGCTGTTCCCACCCCCCCCGGGGGGAGGGGGGATTAAACCTTTTGTTTGCGGGCCAAGGACTGTGATCTAAAAACGGAGTAAACACCCTTCCCCCTGGTTTGTTCCCCCAAAAGGGGGGGTTGTTTAAAAATTGGTTTTTGGGGGTTCAAGGACTGTTTGTGCTAAAGCTAAGGATGTGCCCCTTTCCCCCTCCCGTTTTCTATGATTATACTATGAAATGTTTATTTTTTATTCACCTGTAAAGAAATGTTATATTGCCCCGCCTTTTTGTGTGGGATGTTTCTGTGTGAAAGTTGGAACCGAGGAAAATATTCCCGGGGAAAGAGTGGGGGGATGTAGGATGTGCCCAAAACTGCTGGGTTTTCTTTTGGGGGAAAATTTGGGGGAAAATTTTCACTGTACAGACTTTTGGGTATGTTTGATAGGAATGATAGTTTAATAGCTCAAGGTTTTTTAGGTGTAAAAAGATTGGGAAAATATTGAGATAGAAGTGAAAAGGTGTTAGTTTAACATGTAGAGGGGTGAGTAAGTTAAAAGTTAAAAACTGAAAAGACTTTCCCCCGTTAGTCTGCCCGGCAACAGGAGGGGTAACCCCTTCAGCCAATGGGAGCTGGTTAGGAGAGGAGAAAGGGGGGGGTTTGCTGTCAGCAGGGGGTTCCCCCTTTAAAAAGTGAGACCTGAGGAGTTCAGGGTTTTTGTTCTGCCCGAGGGTTTCTGGGAGTCTGCAGCAAGCAGAGAGGGGAGAGAAGCAGAGTTCATCGTCCCGGCTAGGACAGAGGGGCGGAGATTCTTTTTGGAAAGGGAAAGAGGGAAATTGGAAAAAAGAAAGACTTTTTAATAGTTATTGAGAAAATTCCCCAGCAAAAGAAGTGGGGAGTCCCGGTAGCAGAGCTTCACCCCCAGCCCGGGGAAAAAGGTGAGGCCCGGTGAAAAAGAAAGGCCATTGTTTTGGCAGGGAGGAGTGCCCCCCTGTCTGTGTGGGTAAGCCATGAAAACAGGGGGTAGGGTGAGGTAGAGCTAGGAGAGCTCCCTTTGGGGAAAAACGGTGTGGTGTATGAAGCTGGGGGGGACATTGGGTGAACGGTGGATGTGGTTTAGGTGCCGTTGCTGGAGGAGGCTAAGAAAAGAAGGTTTAAAACTACGGGTTTGCCGGGAAAAAGTTGGTTTTGTCATCCCCTTTTTATCCGGTACATCCATACCAAGAGTCCCACCTTTTCCCCTTTCCCCCCAATAGAAATCCCAAAAGCAGGGGGTAAACCCTTGGGGCTCCCGCATCTTTTTCAGGAGTACACTGGGGGCGAAAAATTTATTTCCAAAGGCCAAAAAACAAATGACGCAATTTTTTATTATTTTTTTTCACAGTACCCTTTTTTAACCCCCCAGAAAACTAAGGTCAAATACAAAAAATTTTTTGGGGCATTTTTTCCAAAAAATATTTTTTTTTTTTTTCCCAAAATTTTCCTTTCCTTTGGGGGAAAACAGCCTCCGAAATTGGGCTGCAGATTTTTGATTTTAGTCCGGGCCCGCCTTTGGGGGTCCCCCTATGGGGTTTTCATAAGTGGTCCCCTTTTATGGTGATGTTGTAGGTTTATATTTTGGGGTTAGTATTTGTGGGAGAATAAAATTTGTTCCCCTGAAGTAAAAGGGGGAAAAACCTGCCCTGTTTAGGGGTTAAAATTTTACTTTTTTTGCAGGTTTTTTTTGAAGGGGGGGGGTTCATGCCAAAATTTTTTTGGGGGGGGTGTTTTTTGGGGTTTTTGGGGGGGGGGGGGTGGTGGGTGGAGGGGGGTATGGTTTGGGGGTTATTTAGCCCGGGTCTATAATATGTTAAGACTGAATATGTGTGAGACAGGGAAAAAATGTGACTCACTTGGGATTTTTTACCACAAAGTTCTTTTTTGCATACTGTATTATGTGGTAAGAGGCCCCAAATTATGTCCCAGAGGCCCTTTTTTTTTTTGGGGGCGGGGTGTTTGGGTTGCTGGGGGTGGAGTTAAAAAGGGGGCGGGCCCCGGTTGGGTTCAGCTGTATGGGGCCCTGAAAAATTTCTTGTTTGGGGGCCCCGGTCATAATGGCCCAAGGTTTTTCTCCCTTTCCCAAAACATTTATGCCCCCAAATCTTTAAAAGTGGCCTTTTTTCTCCCGCAAATTTTCCAATTGGTTCTAAAAAAAAAAAATCTGGTTAATTTTAGTTTTATGGGAGGGGGTATTTCAATGCTGTTTTTTCCCCCCCCAAACCCTTGGGGCTGTCAACTATACATCATGAACTAGGGGGCTAAGTCGGGTTTTAAAAAACACTGATGAAAACAACACTCTTTTTTGGGACCCGTGGAGACTTCTCTTAAACCACGGAAAAGGACTCCCATTTTCTACTTTATGTGCACAGTACTTTCCCCAGACTACTTTTTTTCCCCCAAAAAGGCTTTATACCCTTTCCCGTCTCTAAGGCCCCCCATGGATTCCACTGTCATCTCTAAACCTGCCCATACTTAGACTAAACTCTAGGCCAATCAAACCTCCCCAGTAAAAATTGGGGGTTTTCGGTTCATTTTTATTGCTCGATGATTTTAAAAGGTTTTCTAGACGTTCACAGGAGAAATTTTGTGAAAATTGTACCTTCTAGTGAAAAACCCCTCTTTTTTTTGGGGGTTTAATTTGCCACTATTTTAAATTTCCCATATTGTCCCAAAAACAAAAAAAAACACAGACCCCAAATTTTGCCCACTCCCCACTTTTGACCTCCTAAAAAAGCCCCCTTAGCATTCAAAACAATCCCCCCCCTAAATACCAAAAAATCTTTTGTGTTTTTTTGGGAAAGCACCCCTTCACTTTGGTGACCCCAAAACGCGTTAAAACAGACCAGTATTTTTTTTTTTATTTGTGGGGAAAAAGAGGAAGTTTCCAAGCTAAAACGGACTACAAGCATACCTGACAAACATAAAATAAATCACCCAAAAAAGTTAGGGATATGTAGCTTTTGGTTTAGGATGAAAAATAAAATGTGTTCCTTTTTTTTTTTTTTTAAAAGTTCCAAAATGAAGGGCCATATCTTTTTGCAAACCTTTTAAAACTTTTAAAAGGAGCTTTGTATTTCCCCCCTAAAATGGGGGCCGGGCCGTATTTCCCCCCCAGGCACCCGTGGGCACGGGCCAGGGGGGCGCCCGTAAGGGGGGGGAACTGCAGGCAGGGGTTTATTTTATTTTTTTTCCCAATTTTCCCGTGGGGCAAGCCCCCCCCCCCCACTCCCCCAGTGGTCAGGCGGTGCATCCCTTGGGGGGCAGCGGCGTTTTTGTCGGGATTCCCTGTTTTTTTGAGGGGCAAAAGGGGGGGACAAAGGGGCGCCCGGGAGGGAATTTCTTTCTTTTCCCTTCCCGGGGCTCCGTTTGGGAATGCAGACAGCATCAGAAATTTCGTGATTTCTGCCCGTCCTTCAGTGGCGGGTGCCCCCTGGCCCGGGAAGGAAGGGGGTGCGCTGCCCTTTTTCCCTTTCCCCAAAGCGGGGCCCGCCACTGAAGGCGGAACCTGCCGGGGGAAAAGAGAGAGGAGGGAGCGGGCCCCCATCCCACTCCCCAGCAGGCCACGGACGGGCGAAGAGAAAAAAGGGGCCCAGGGCCCCCCGCTCTGCAGGGGCAGGGGAAGTGGCCCCAGGGGGAAAGGGGTGGGGGAAAGAGAGAGGGGGGAGGGGGGTGGGGAAAAGGGGGTAAAAATTTTGGGGCGGGGGGGAATTTTGTAAAAGGTTTAGGGGGAGGGTTTGGGGGGAAAAGGGGGGGGGGGTTTGGTGAGGGGGCCCCCCCCCGGCTATTAACCCCTAAAGGGGGCCCGCCCCCAAATTAATCTGCAAAGGGGGGCCCTGGCCCTTCCAACCCCCCAAAGGGGGGCCCTGGGTAAAACCTAACCTCCCAAAGGGGGGGGCCCCGGTTACCCCAACCCCTTTAAAGGGGGGGCCCCGGCTACCCAACCCTAAAAGAGGGGCCCCCCAAATCCTAACCTCTAAAAAGGGGGGCCCCGGTTTCCTAACCTCCCAAAGGAGGGGGCCCCGGCTACCTTAAACCCTTTTAAGGGGCCCTGGCTCAATAAACCTTTAAAAGGGGGGGGGCCCCATAACTCTAAAGGGGGGGCCCCGGCTTTCCTAACCCCTAAAGGAGGGCCCCGGGTACCTAAAATCTAAAGGAGGCCCTTTTGGTACCTTAAAAAAACTAAAGGAGGGGCCCCGAAATACCTAACATCTAAAGGAGGGGCCCCAATACCTAAAATTAAAGGAGGGCCCTGAATACCTAACATCTAAAGGGAAAGGGCCCCGATACCTAAAATTTTTAAAGGGGGGGCCCCGGCTACCTAACCTTTTAAAGAAGGGCCCCGACTTAAACCCCAAAATTTTTAAAGGAGGGCCCTGGGCTACCAACATCAAAGGGGGCCCTGACTAAACCCAACATTTAAAAAGGGGGCCCCGGTTTCCTAACCTCTAAAAGGGGGCCATGCTACCAAACCCCCAAAAAGGTGGGCCTGGTTTCCTAAATCTAAAGGGGGGCCCCGGTTCCCAACATCTAAAGGGGGCCCCCGGTAGATAAATTTAAAGGAGGGCCCTGGCTTTATAACTTTTTAAAAAGGGGGGCCCCGATAACCCCAAAATCTAAAGGAGGCCCTTGGCCACATAACATCTAAAAAGGGGGGCCCCGGTTTCATTTAAAATCTAAAGGAGGGCCTATAACCCCTAAAGGGGGCCCTGGCTTTCCTAACTCTAAAGGGGGGCCTGGAATTTTCCAAAATCTAAAGAAGGGGGCCCCGACTTCCATAACATCTAAAGGAGGGCCCTTTATCCTAACATTTTAAAGGGGTCCCTGGCTAAACCCAAAATCTAAAGGAGGCCCCCACCTTAAAAATTAAAGGAGGCCCTGGCTACCCAAACCCCTTTAAAAAAGGCCCTGGCTAAATTTCTAAAGGGGGGGCCCTGGCTACCCAACATCTAAAGGGGGCCCTGGCTACCCTTACATCTTTAAAAGGTGGGCCCTGGGGTAGAAAAATCTAAAGGGGGGGGCCCTGGCTAAAATAAAATTTAAAGGGGGGCCCCGGCTGATAACATCTAAAAAGGGGGGCCCGGCTAATTAAACATTAAAGGAGGGCCCTGACTACCTAAAATCTAAAGGAGGCCTGGCCAAATAAAATCTAAAAGGGGGCCCCGGCTACATTTTAAAATCTAAAGGGGGCCCCGGTAAAAAATCAAAAGGGGGGCCCTTCCCAACCTCTAAAAGGGGGGCCCTGGCTACCCAACCCCTTAAAAGGGGGGCCCGGCTACCCTAAAAATTTAAAGGGGGCCCCGGGGCTACCTAATATCTGAGGGGGGGCCGGGCTTTCCCAAAATCCCAAAGGAGGCCCCGGCTACCTAACATCAAAGGAGGCCCCGGCTACCTAACATTAAAGGGGGGCCTTTGGGTACCCTTTAATTAGCTTTCTTTTTTAAGAGCCTTTAAAGGTTGGGGTGGGCGTTTGGGTTTGTAAAGGGGTGGGGATGATGTGAAGGGGGGGTGGTTAAAGGGGGCGTATTTTGGGTTTAGTGCCCCCCAGGGTAGCATGGGCCTATAAATTTCAAAGGGCCCCGACTGGGACCCAAACCTTTTCATGTTTATTTTGTTAAGTTTTTGATATGTACCCTTAGTATGTTATGTTGCCCCCTCTGTGGCCATTTTTGCAAAAATGTTTGTAAAGGTTTTGTTTGGGGATGGTTAAATCCCATACTTCTTTGCTTCATGTACCCCCCCCCTTTGGGAAGGTCACTTTCTCCCTCATTGTAGCTGTGACCCCAAATCTTGTTCAAAACAGGGTTTCCAAGGGTTGAGTGAATTAGTTTTGCCCGCATTTTTCCCTTTTAACCCCCAAAATTTTTAACACTTAATAAATCCCTAAAAGCACATTCCATTGCGTTTTCTTTAGGACTCCACATTTTTTTGGGAAAGGGAGATTAATATTGCGAGTCTTAAAAAAGCTTATACAGGGGGCCAACTTCTCACACCCATAGGGATTTTCTCTAATGTAAAATGGGTGGCAGAATAAGCTTAATGGAAAAAAATTTCAGGTTTTTGATCCCTGAATCCCCAAAATTAAATTTGGGGGATTTAATTTAAATTTGGATTTAAACGCCCCTTCCCTTCATTACTTTTTCACATTTTGACATCAAGTAAACTAAACAACCCCTTTACAATTGACCAAATTTTCCTCACAATTGTTATGCTTTTCAGTTTTTTTTTCAGGGGTTTTCTGAGGTCTTTGGGAGGGGAGGTTTGGGGATGTTACACTGTCCCCAAGCTGATTTCCCCACGAAAAACACAAATGACGAAATTTGGGCATTTTTTTTTTTCCGTACCCTTTTTTGAACCACAGAAAACAAGGTAAAATTAAAAAATTTTTTTGGGTGCATTTTTGCCAATTTCCCCTTTAAACCCCGGAAAATGTCAGACCCATTTTTTTGGGGAATACACCCTCCTGCATTAAACTGCAGATGTGATTCGAGTCCGCCCACGGGTTTCTCCACTCCTCCCAGTTTCAAAATTTTAAATGTGCTTCCCCTTGCCCAACTCCTTTTGTCATCAACTGACTGCTGCCCCAAACCCCAAACCCTTTTTTGTCACTTATGGGGAGCTGCTCTCGCCCCTGCTCTGTAAATTATAGAATGCTGCCCCTGTAGACTCCACTATCACATATAAAACAAGTGTTAGGGGCCCCCCTTTCCCTTTTTCCCTTTACTGCCCCCGCTTAGGGCCCCCTCATTGTTACTTTTAGAGCCCTGTTCCCCCCTTCCTTTTTCAAACACATATAGACCGCTGTCAGGGGCCCCCTTCTTTTATTACATAAAGCCCAAACCCCTGTTTAAAGGGCCCTCCCCTCATCTTTTACTTATAGCCCTGCTGTCTTGGTTTCCTCCGTTATTATAGAGTGCTGTTGTTTTTTTTTCCCTTCTGTCAATATAACTGCTTATGGGAACCCTCACCCAAAAGGTGTACATTATTTAGGAGGAACAGGTCAGCAGACTGTTGCCCCAAAATTTTTTACATGGGGGATATTTCACTAATTCAATGAAACCCTTGTTAAATCCGTGCCCCCAACAAAAAAGACTAAACCCCCACAAAACCTTTTTTTTCCAAGGGAAAAATCAGCCCCCCCCATGCAATAAAAAAAATTTAAATCAAGGGTTGCATAAAAAAACCAAGGGGAAAATAGCAATATTTGGAGGCAGATTCAGAGTGAATCTTTTAAAAAAAAAATTGGGGGGCAAAAAATCCATCTCTAAATTCAGCATTAAATCCACATCAAAAAATTTTGGACATATTCTACCCCACGATTAGTGTTAAAATTCTATTTTATTTTAACCTTTTGGTAGGATTTGGGGGACATCACATAGGTCCCTTTCATAAAAAATTTTCCCTAAAAGAGCCCAGGGAATAGGTCTCGAAATTTGTCTGTGTTTTTGGGAAAAATTAATGGAAAGACAAAAACAGAATATGCCTGTAGTTCACCATTTCTCCCCCTTCTCTCACTGTCCTTAATAAAAATAATAAAAAACCTTTTTTTAAATATAGTGAAAAACATATTCTGAAAGCACTTTACAATTTGAAAGGGTGTAGGTACAAAAAAAAAAAGACATAAAATTGCACAATGAAAAGCTACTTAAGATGAAAACAAAGGTGGGGGCCCTGCTCGCAAGAGCTTACAAATCATTAGGGGAAACCCAAAAGGGGAAGAAGTCAAAAGTCTACAATTTTCCACATGTGACATAAATTTTGGGGTGGTTTAATAAATATGGGGTGGTTCATGTAAAAATTAGAGGGGCCTGCCACCCAGACAGTTAACATCTAATTAAAAGATAAATGCCGAACGTAGGAAGTGGGCGAAAAAGTATGCGCCCAAGAAATGGGGGGGTTTTTGCCATTACAATTCCCCGGTAGGCCCGCTGAGATTTTTTCTCCCGGGGGCCCCCTTAAAACTATGAGAGTTCTGGGGGTGCCGATCGCCCGCGGGAGCATGTTTCCCGGGAAATTTGGGGGCCCCAAAAGAAAAACCTTGGAGGGGGGGGGATGGGGGGCTCAATGAACTTTAGGGAGTAGTCTAAAACCCTCAGCCCGAGCGGAGGAATGGGTTGGCTGGGAGACAAATGAGGGAGGGATGTAGAGGGGTGCAGCGCTGGGAGAGCTTTTTTGGGGGAGAGTATGAGTTTTAATTTGTATTTCCCGTAATGAATGGGCAAACCCGTGCCCGTGGGCTGACAAAGGGTAGAGGCATCAGTATAGCGTCTGGAAAAAAAAGGAGCCTGGCTGCTGCAAATTTAGGATGGATTGGCGAGGGGGGAATTTGAGAGGGGGAGACCAAAAAGGTTTTTTTGGGGGCGCATGGCCCCCAAGTATTTAGGCGAAATGCGCCCCAATCATTACGGTTTAAACCCAGTGCCATTTAAAAACTATAGATTACGCCTACTCTCCCCTGTATACAATATGATGTATTGTAAACAACGGGGAGATAATTGACATTCATTTTTTCCCCGGCGCTTAAAGCGCCCCCCGGGAGTGCAGTCGATCAAACGCAAAATCCCGAAAAACCCCGGGTAATTTTTGGGGCGTTTCTGTACCCCCCGCAATTAGCCATGTGAACAAAGCCTTTCAGAATTAAGAAAAGAAAGAAAAAGCCACAATGAGAGTTTGAGGTTTGTTTCCACAGTTTTAGAAAAGGGCGGATTCTGGATATGTTTTTGAGGGGCGGTTTGGGAGGAGCCCGGGAAAAGGGTTTTGGGGTATAGGGGTGGAAAAGGGCAGTCCCGAGTCCCAAAATAACCCCCGAAAGCGGTCTGCTTTCCGGGGGCTTATGGTGGTGTCACCCCCACGGAACGAAAAAGCAGGGTGAGGCCTTAGTAGAAAGGTGGGATGACTAAATTCATTTTTTGAGGTTTAGTTTTCGATAGAAAAAAGGTTTTCATGATGTCAGAAACAGCGGAAAAGGGCAAATCACTGGGATTTTGTAGGAGAGCAGGAGTGATGTCAAAGGAAAAGGGGGTATAGTTGGGTTGGGCATCACAAGAGATGAACTGGGAAACCAAAACTGCTGATGGTTTTCCAATTGGGGGGTGTGCAAGTGAAAAGAAAGGGGGGACCAGAACCGATCCCCTGGGGGGAACCCCAAAAGCAAGGGGGGAGAGGAGAAGAAGTAGAACCTGCAAAAGAAACACTGAAGGTCAGCAGACCAAAGGGAAGATGAGAAACCCAAACGGGGAAGGGGGTTTCCTGGAGGCCAAGGGGGGGGGCATGCTGAGTAAAGTTTGGGGAAACAACCGTGTCAAATTTCTGCATAAAGAACCAAAAAAAAGCAAAATGAAATAGTTTTTTGCAGGAGGGGTCCCTTTTGAGACTTTTCCCAGAGCAGTTTCTGTGGAGTGTAAGGTGCGGAAACCTGATTGTTTAAAGGGAAACGAAAAGGGAAATTTTGCAGAGAGGGAGCGGTTTGGGGAAAAGTAACCAAGCATTACAAGGGGTTTTGAGATAAAAGGGCATGTTAAAGGGCTGGGCGGGAAATTTAAAAGGCGAGGATGGGGCCCCGATGAGAGTAGTTTCAGATTGCAGTTAGGCGAGAAAGGGCAGCCGGAGAAATAGACTGGCCAAAAGGGGGGGGGAAAAGGGGTCATTAGAGGGGTGGGGGGGCGAAACCGACGGAGAAGCCTGGACCCCTTTTTCTTTATCGGATCAAGAGCTTTGAGAAAACAGGTAGTGGGGGCGTGCGGGGGGTGACAGGAAGGGTGTTTCTTGGGGTTTGGGGGAAAAGAATGTTTTTCTGGATTCTGTCAATTTTTCTTTGAAGTGAGTGGCCAGGGGTTTCAGTACAGGGGGTCATGACTGAGGCCTGCGCTTTTGGCGAGGAGGGGGTGGAAATGTAAAAGGGGTTTTGGGTTGTTGTGTTTAAAGTTGAGAAGGGGGTGAAAAAATTCTTGGGCTGGCGCAGTGAAGGGCAGTGCGGTAAGTCCTGGGGGCAAATTTATAGTGGAGAAAGTCGCAGGTAGCTTTTACTTTCCCCCACAGACCCCTTAGCAGACCTGGGGAAAAAATGCTGCAGAACATCGAAGGGGTGTCCCCAAGGGGTTTCCGGCATCTGACTCGGGTGGTGTGGGGTGTGAGTGTTGCCAAAATTTTCCAGGGGAAGGGTTTAGGAGTTTCATTATATTGACTGCTAGGTCAGGGCAGGGGAAAAGAGGAGATTGGGGGCCGTGAGGGCTGAAGGGTGTTGTTAAAAATTTCCCGATGTTAATGGAGCTGATATTTCTGAAAGTGTGATGGGAAAGAAAATGTCCAGAAAGGCTGAAAATTATAATATTTAAAAGGAGAAAAGGGCTGTGATCAAGAGAGCGCATAAGAATTAGTAAAGTTTCAGACCAAGAATTAAACAGTCAATTTTTTTTGGGAAAAGGGACCCCAAAGACACAGTGAGACAACCATCACGATCCCCTTGTGTAAAAATGCCAATGAAAATTTTTCATTTTAAAAACAATGAAAAATTACATTGTTTATTTATTAATGCTTTTTTTGGGATCTTTTTTTGGGCATCCCGACAAAACAGACCCAAAATACGCATCTAAAATTTGAAATATTCACACGGATTTCAACTTTCTATTAAAACAAAACCTTTTACTGTTTTCTGGCAAAAGGTCACCTTCTCACTGTACATGGATCTGAACTTAAAGGCTGGAATATGCCCCCTAAACTAGTGTGAGCGGAAAAGTGGGGGCCTGACCCCCCGAGTCCCTGGTGAAGTGGTAGGGTCCTGGCAGTTTAATGACCAAAAAGGGGGTGCAAAAAACGGGTGGGGGAAATTCCCCTGCGAGGCATAGATACCATAACAAAGGGGGGAGGAAACAAATACAGCTGAAAAAAAAGGAAAAAAAAGGCAGTTTGGGTCGGGTATTTCCAGGTTTCCGGTTTTTTGTGAAATTAACAAATAAACGGTACTTTTGGGGCTGGTCGGGCAAAAGGGTTTGTTTTTATTATAAAAATTTTTACAAGACAAGAAACATCAGCTTATGAGTAGTGATGAGCTTTATTTTTTACTATCTTTCAGGGGGTTTCAAATAGTCGATAATGTCAATTATCAACCCCATTTCCGATAGTCGATAATAATTATCGCCGATGACCATTAAATCTAGGGGAGAGGAACCCCCTTCTTTCCCTTACAACCCCCAAAAGGGGAAGGAAAAGCGGGAAATTAAAAATTCACAAACAAAAAAAGGAAAACCTGCACATCTTGGGCAAGAAAATTGGGGCAACAAGATTCACAAAAAAAAACCCTGACAGACTTTTCCCACTATCCCTGCCCCTTGTACCAAAAGCGGGAAACCCCAAAAAAACCTTCAAAAAAAAACCCCAAAAAAATTTAAAAAAAATGACAGAAGGGGAAGAAAAAATTTGAACCCCCAAATTTAGTTTGAACGCACTTTAAAACTATCCCTGTCCTGGACCGCAGCATGACCCTTAAATCAAACAAGACCCACAGATTAAAAAGGGTCCCGGGAAAAAAGGAGCCCTTTGAACCACCTTTTTAAGTTAAAAACTGGACATTGCTATACCTTTTTCCGTACCACTGAAAGACCTTTAAAACCCCTTTCATGACCCCCAGATTAAAAATTGCCGGGAAAAAAGGGGAGTTTTTTAAAAACCCACCATTTTAGTTGAACGGGACTTTGATTTATCCCTTTTTCTGTACCCCCCAGTATGCCATTAAACCCTGTCAAACCCCACAGTTTAAAAAAAAGTCCCAAAGAAAAAGGAGCCCCTTTAAAACCACCAATTTATTTTGAACTGGACATTGACTATCCTGTCCCTGGGAAACCCTACACTTTCAAGCCCTTCCTGAACCTCCCCCTTGTACAATTCAGAAAAAAATTAGAAATCAGCTATTTTTGCATCCCAAATTTTTTAAAGTATTTAAAAATTTCTAAAAAAACCACTTTTTTAAAATAGGATGGAATCCCACCCACACCCTTTTGTTTTTTCTTTTTTTTTAAATTTTTTTTAAAAAATGGGGGGGGTTCCTCACTACGGGGTTTTTCAGATATTTTTAAAAAACCCTTGCAAAAACAAGTCTTTTTTAAAATAATTGTGTCCATTACCAGTGTCCTCCCTATTCCGGGTTTCGACAGCACCCATCACCCTTGAGCCACTTTTGGGAAAATTTGTGAAGAACAAATGTCTTTAAAAACCACATTTTTTTATAATAGGACCGTAAAATAGCTGCTTTTCACAGAGCCCTGATCCACCAATGACAGGCCTAAACGGCCCCTGCAACCGACATCCGCGGGAAAGCGTGTTGCCCCGGCCAGCACTAAAGGGAAATCACCTTCTTTTCTTACCTCTACCACCATGCCCCTCACCCCTCTTTGCTCGTTACCACCTGCATTTCGCTCCATGTTTCAAAAATATAAAAATTTAAAAAAAGTATGGAAGTTTTTTTTGACAGCCCTCTTATTAAAAGACGGAAAATTTCACAGCTATTCTTAAATCCCTCTAATTTCCACAGCCAACAAGGATTAAAAACCCTGAAAGGGTTTTTTAGCGAAAAAACCTGTAAAAATGGGGTCTGGTGGAAAAACCGAAAAGAAAAAAACCAAACAGTGTTTTTCCTTCTTTTTCCCAAAGGGATTTACAAAAGCCCAAAAGGACTGGGAAAATTGATAGTTTTTCAAAAAAACTATCATACAAGTGCGCAAACTGCGCCAAACTAAATTTTCCCCAAGCACAATAAAACAATTCAAAAGTTAAAAAGGAAAAGAAATTGCTTTTTTTTGAAAGCAATGACAAAGGGAGAACAGTTCCCTAAAAAAATTTTTCTATCAGAATTTTTTGTACAACTTGGCATTTAAAAAAAAAAAACAAGGGCCGCACCACGTGCAATACAGCTTTTTTAAAAGTTATACGGATAACAAAAAGTGGGTTTTGCACCAATAAATTTCACCCCAAAATAAATACAAAATTTCTGTATTCAAATTTAAAAACAAAGGGGGCTTTTATGAACAAACTGTGTCGCCCCAAAGTAAAAAAAAAAAAACACCTATTTGAAAAAGTAAAGGATAATAAAAAGGGGGGATTTTTTCCCCCTATGAAAAAACCCCGCAATTACCCAGCAAAATTCTGAATTTGGGAATATAATACCAAAAATTTGGTTTTTTCAAAAAAACTGGGCTGCGCCAAAGTGAAAAAAAACTAATTAAATTTTTGTACGGGTAATAAAACGGGTTTTTTTTCACCCATGAAATACACCCCTCGGTGACTAGGGAAAAGTTTTTTATCCCCATTGTAAGACAAAGTGGTCTTTTAAAAAAAAACGAGCGCGCCAAAGTGAAAAACCTAATTAAAAAGGTTTTTCTAATAATAGGTGGTTTTTTTCAAACCTGGAAAAACAAAACCAAATTTCTAGCAAATTTTTTCAAGGTAATAAAGTCCCAAAAAGGGTCTTTTAACAAAAAAGGGCTGCGCCAAAGTGAAAAACACTAAATTTAAATTTTGTAACCCGGGTAAAAAACCCTGGTTTTTTTTTCACCAAAAAACACCCCGCGGTACTAGAAAAGTTCTGTATCCTAATTTGGGAAGGGGGAAATGGGGGCCCTTTTTAACAAAACTGGGCTGCGCCAAAGTTTAAAAACAAAGTAATTAAAATTTTGTACTTTATAAAAAAAAGGTGGTTTTTTCAACCCCATGAAATACAAACACCAGTTACTAGCAAATTTCTGTTGGGAAATATAAAATACAAGATTTGGGGTTTTTTAACAAAAAAGGCCTGCGCCAAAGGGAAAAAAACCCAATTTTAAATTTTGTACGGATAATAAAACTGTTTTTTTTCAAACCCATGAAATACACCTGCGGTGACTAGAAAAGTTTTTGTACCTATTTAAGAAAAAAATGGGTCTTTTAACAAAAATGGGCGGCCCCCAAAGTGAAAAAAAAAAACCCAATTAAATCGTGTTTAAAAATAATAAAAGGTGGGGTTTTTTTCACCTGCATTAAATAAAAAGAAACTGTATCCAAAATAAGTAACAGGCTGCAAAAAAATACAAGCTAAAAATTTTTAAACCAAAAAATGGCCCAAAAAATTTTTAAAAAAAAGCCAAATTTAAAGCAGGTCAAAGCAGAATCTGGGGTGCACAATATACACTCACCTTTCAAAAGTCTGCCCCCCTGTCTGTCTGTTTCGCCCCACCCCCCGCGGCTGTACACGCTAGAGCCCTTTTTTCAAATTCTCACCTAAGTAACCCAAAAATTTTCTAATTTTACCTAAGTTTTTGGGTGTTTTTACCAAAACTAAAGGCAAAGTTTTGGGGGAGAACAAAGAGAAATGTTTCGCTGACCTTAAAAGAGGAGGACCAGCACAAAAACCCCGCTCTTATAGACAAGGGCACACACTGATGCTGAACAGGAAAGGGGGTGTTCTATGTAAAACAAGGTCAAAGTGATTTTTTCCGCCAATCACAACCATACACAAAACCCCGTCATGACGTCGCCCCACCCAGCTCACCCTGCTCTAATTTTTCCCAAGGCCAATTTGCTGGCTGCCCAAAATTTACAGGAAGCGCCGAAAATGGCGCGATAAAAAAAAATTATGCGCAAGGGTTTTCACCTAAAAATTTTTCGGGGTGATCGAAAAATTTTTCCATGAAAATAAAAAACCCCCTGCCGAAATTTCAACTTTTTTCGATAAAAAAACGCTTTAACAACAAAATTATGACCTTCCCCAAAAAAAAAGCTAAAAAATTTTTCAAAATCACTCAAAAAACATCCCCCAGTCCTGCAATTTCAATGTTTGAAAGACCCTGGAAATATGGGAGGGAAAATTTTTGTACGTTTTCCTCCCTTTGGGGATTTTTGTAGGAATTAGCGAATTTTTTGCATTTTTTTTCTAAAAATATTAGGATTTATGGGCAATTTGTTTCTTTTTAAAAATCTTTCTGCATGCTCACATGGGAATTTCATTTACATTATTATTACCACCCTTTTTTACTTTTCACAAATGGGGGCAGCATGTACTCATGAAGGAAGTCACGGGGTTTTGAGCTATCTTTTTGGGATATAAATGTGGGCAAGGCTATCGCACACAAACCCTTTTTGCCCATCAATTTGGGAAAAAGGTCGATTCCCGAAATTTAAAACTAGTAAATTTGCTTTCCCCCCCAAGGGTTTTGGGAGGATTTCTGAAACCCGTGCAGTTTGTTTAACTTTCCCCAAGATGTTTTAAAGGGAAAAAATAAAATGTATCGTAACATTGGAATAATCCCAAAGTAGAAACGTTGGGGCACCAAAGGGGCCCCTGGATGAGCTGCAGCTACCAAGATGCACAAAAGGCCCTCATCAAAAACATCGCAAATGGGGCAGCTTGAACCAAATTTAACCAAAGGGGCCCCATTTTGTCTTTTTTTTTAAAGAACAATTTTTCAGCAGTACCCACTCTGTATTGGGGGTCTGAAGCAGAAAAGATGGGCCCCGCCCTTTTTAATTTAAGTTGCATCGGGGAGAAAGGGGCCCAATTTTTTATGTCCATTATCGAAAATTTGCTCTTCCCCTGATCGGGGGAGGGTTTTTCCCTTTTTAGATGATCACATTTTTTGCTTCATTGAAAGGATGGAAGGTGACCTTGTCAGGGGGAAAACATAACAAACAAACCCGCAACCATTGGGGGGAAGAACAAGCTGGTGGGGGCCCGTGGGGGTTATCATGGAAACATTTTTGTGGCTTTCTCTGGGCCCACTCATCCAACTAGAAGACCCCCTCAACGAATTTTGGGGTAGAAATTGATCCTTTCAGACCAAGTCCCACTCATAAATGCTGATGAAAACAAAGGGCCCGGGTTGGGGGGGATTTATTCCCACAAAATTTTGAACCCAAAGGGACAAGGCTGGCAAAATTTGGGGGGAAAAACACCAGTATGGGAAAAGCCCACTGACCGATTCCCGCAATACAAAGCAAAAGGAAAAACAGCACGGGCACAGAGTTTAAGGAAAAGCTCCAGAATTGTTATTCACAAAAGGGAAAAAGGGTTTAAAATAAATGGCCGTCCGGGTGTTCCCCAAACGGGCCTTTTAACCCCCTGGAATTTTTTAAAATTCCCCCCAAAAAAAAATAGGCCCCCCCCCCCAAAAATTTTTTTTCCACATAAAACCGGCCTTCCATAAATTTTACCCTATATGGGGCCCCCAAGGGGAAAATAAAAAAAATTTATTTTACCCCCCAAAGGAAAAAAAGAAAAACCAACCCTTTTTCAACCCCACCCCTTTTTACCCCATGCCTAGTTCCCCCAGAAAATTTGGTTTTTAAACCAAAAAAACCCCAAAAGGGGGGCCGGGCCCCCCCAAAAAAAAAAGGGGAATTAAAAAAAAAAAATTTAACCCCCTCTACAGGGTAAAAAAAAAACCTTTTTTTCAAAACCCCCCGCCCCGACCCCCCAAACCCTTTTGGGGCCCTTTTTATAAACCTTATTGTTTGGGTTTCCAATTCAGTTGTCTGTATAAAAGATTGTGGGGAAGACAAACCCGCTTTTCCCTGCTTTTAAAAAGCATCAGAGAGATACTTTACAGCACTTTTATGGGACATAGGAGTCTACACTGCAGAGAAAAACTCCCCTTTTTTTTTAGCGGTTTTTTTTTTTTTTCTAAAAACGCGGAAAAACGACTGAAAAAAACCCTCTCCTATAGACCCTTTTATTGGAAAAACCCATCCTGCTGTCTACACTGAGCTTTTTTTTTTCTGCTTTTTTTTTTTTACTGGGCGTATTTTTCAACATGTTCAAAAAAAGCCAAAACAGGGGAGAAAATTTACCACAGGAGCTATGGAAAACCGCCGGACTTTTTTTGGCGCGGTTTTTGGTGCGTTTTGGGCTGCGTTTTTTGCCGCGATTTTTCAATAAAAACCCTCCCAGGAGACCCAAGTCCCACCTATAGTGGTGTAACAAAGGTTTATACATTATCAAATTTGCATACAAGTGTCTGCTGTGCCCTTTTTTTGTACCTTTTGTAATTAAATGATCATGCTTTGGCCGCTAACGTTTTTTTGGGCGCAATCATATATTTTCGCCTAAAATAAGTTTTTAAAAGGGTTTGGCATCAGAATCCATTTTTTTGGCGGAATTTGGTGCTAAAAACCTTTTCTTAACAATTTGGCGCTAATAAAGTTCCCCACTTCTGACGTAAAAATAAGTTTTTTTTACGGATTTTACAGCCAGAATCCAGTTTTTCACGGATTTTACTGCCAGAAATCCGTTTTTTTACGGATTTTTATGCTAAAATCCTCTTCTTAACATATTTTGATGCTAATAAAGTTATCTCACTTCTGACGCCGAAAAACTTTTATGATTTTGGCCCAAGAATCCGTTTTTTATGGTTTTTGGTCCCTAAAATACTTTCTTAACATATTTTGGCGCCAATAAAGTTCTCACTTCTGATGCTAAAAATACCTTTTTTACGGATGTTTTTTACGCTAAAATCCTTTTCTTAACTTTATAAGCGACAAAATATGTTTAAGAAAAGTATTTTGGGCGCCAAAACCCCGTAAAAAAATAAATGATTCCTTGCGCAAAAACGTAAAAACTTAATTTTTGGCGTCAAACGAGAAAAAACTTTATTAGCGGCAAAATAAATTAAGAAAGGTTTCTGGCCAAATCCGTAAAAAAAACGATTCAGGGCCAAATCCGAAAAAAATAACGGATTCTTGGGCCAAAATCCGTAAAAAAAAAACGGATTCTTGGCCAAAATCCGAAAAAAAAACGGATTCTTGGCCAAAATCCGTAAAAAAAAAGGGTTTCCCTGGGCCAAATCCGTAAAAAAAACGATTCTTGGGCCAAAATCCGAAAAAAAAAGGATTCTTGGGCCAAATCCGTAAAAAAACGATTTCTTGGGGCCCAAATCCTAAAAAGAAATCGGATTCTTGGGCCAAAATCCGTAAAAAGAAATCGGATTCTTGGGCCAAAATCCGTAAAGAAATCGGATTCTTGGGCCAAAATCCGTAAAAAGAAATCGGATTCTTGGGCCAAAATCCGTAAAAAAAACGGATTCTTGGCCAAAACCCGGTAAAAAAAACGGATTTTTGGGGCCAAAATCCGAAAAAACGGATTCTTGGCGTCAGAAGAAAGAAAAACTTTTTTACGCCAAAATCTGTAAAATGCAGGATCTTACACCAAACCCTTTAAAAAGGACTTTAGGGCTAAATCCATAAAAAAAGTATTTTTGGCGACAAACGCAAGATAACTTTATTACACCTAAAATCCGTAAACGATTAACCAATCACATATAAATCAAAGAGGTGCTTTATTTACCCTTTTTAGGGTGAGAGTTACATCCAATCTAAATTTTATGCATATATTAAAAACCAGGTTAAAGACAAGCAAAAAATGCTTGTAAAAAACGCGCCAAAAAACGAAATCGCGGAAAAAAAACACGTTTTTTCCACGCTTTTGACGGGCAGTGACAGAAAACCATTTTCCCCATGAACGTTTTTATGTAATTCGTTTTCAGGTGTGTTTGTCCACTGCAGGCTAGACATAGCCTAAGACTGACTGAGTCCCATTGACTTCTTTAGAAGAGTTTTCTAGGCATACTTTGTGACCTGGGAAGAAGTCGGTGTGCAGGGAGAGGGAGAGGGTGAACTGTGGCTATAACCTATTGTGAATGGTGGATCCTGTGTTACCTGTACACATTGGTGTCACCTTTCAGTTTGACCCTGCTTGTGCTGATAATGAGCAGACAACTGAGAATCTTCTCTACAGAACAGGAAGTATCAGACTATTATTTAAAAGTGATATGGAAAATAAAAATACACAACTA
Source organism: Phyllomedusa bahiana (assembly GCA_025379985.1). Classification (NCBI taxonomy): domain Eukaryota; kingdom Metazoa; phylum Chordata; class Amphibia; order Anura; family Hylidae; genus Phyllomedusa; species Phyllomedusa bahiana. The sequence continues at coordinate 41,445 of JAODAL010015502.1, forward strand.
AAAATTCTTGAAAAATGTGTTTAACATAAAAATGGGAGTTAAACAAGAAGTCATTTTTTGATGACACATTCCCTGTAATGGCCATTTATAGCGAATATAAAAAACGCTATTCCAAAAATACAAAATACAAGAACAAACCGTTCAGACAACCCCCCCTTTAAATGTAAATAGGCCTTAAAGTATATTACTAAATAGCCCACAAGGTGAGCTCAACAAAAAATAAATCTTATCCTAATAGGGTTACCAGTCTAAGAACCCATATGGTGCAGGACTTCGTTGTTAACATAGAGCAAGGCAGAAACCGGTTTCAGAAAACATGAGATATCTACCTTTGTGGGGGTGGCTGATGGGAGCTCAAAAGGAAAAGCTCTTGGTATCATAAGTAGCCTGTGAAGGTTTCTCACAACTCTATACCACCACTGGATATCCTACCAAAACATAAGTTAACTTGTAGGATGGAGGGGAAAGTTATCTAAAGCGAGGGGTGGCATTCTCAAAAAATTTGGAAAGGGCAAAAAAGGCAGCCTTGATAAACGCATCACCTATGTCCGAGCCCCATTTGTTCAGGGACTCTACTTTGGGCATCCAGGTTCCACGCGGGTTGGACAGAAGGTGGGGTAGCAGTAAATAGGTAGCAGTAAGGGGTCTTGGTGGGCACGTGGTCTGGGCATGTACTCACTATCCAAATTCCAATGCCAGTTGCATTTGGGGAGTTCCCCAGTTACTGCTATAGGTGCTTGTGACATTCAGAGTTACTTTTTTGGGAGCAGGAGACACAATAACCCGAGTTCAACCACAAACATCTCTAAAAGGAACCTGTGGACCCTTTGGGAAAACGGCAACCAGTTGTTGTTATTCATACTGGGGCATAGAGTCCAAAGATAGAGGGTCCCCAGTTTTGCATTTTATTGGAGCCTGAACACCAGGAGCATGGAAAATAAGGCATTTACTGTAACATAAAGCCAGCAAATGAAGAAACATGTAGGCACAGGAACGCAGGTGTGGACAGAGGAAAGAAAGAAAAAAACAATCCCAAATTTTTAATAATACAGCAGAGGCTACGCACAAGGCAGAAACTATGAGCATTTAAAAAATCAAAAGATAATTGGAAAACTTGAAACAATTGCGCTAAAAAGGGGTTTCTCACACAGGTTTGTTTTTTGGTTAAAAAATCTTGCAAAAACAAGTCATTTGGGGCAATATATGTCTTTTAACATGCCTACCTATTCCTAGAAAATCCCTTTTGTACGGGCTGCATCAGCTCCTCGGGTTTGCTATAGCTACAACCTGTTTGATCTCTCCTGATACTGCAGGACATAGAAGACAGTGAACATGCCCCTGAATTCAAAAATGAAACCAAAAAACAGGACTGAGGTAAGAAGAATCAATGTAATGAGACAACCCCTTTAATGTCCATATAATACAGAAGCTGCTCAAAAACCAGACCGAGGCTACAAAAGCAGGTCCTCAACATAATACAAGAGGGCTTCTGGGTTGATACAGCAGATTTTTAGCTATTTCACATGGCGTAATTGTGGGCGCGTCAAGTACGCCCCCCGCAATTACGCCGGGTGATTTGGGACTCGTGCTGATATGCGCGTACTACCGCTACTCCCGCGGGGAAGGAGGCGTACTCCATAGTTTCTCTAGAGAACTAATGGATTAACGTAAATGTCAACACACATCTCGCTCGTATTAGAGCGCAAATATCATTATTCATGGCGCGTACACGCCGTAAATAATTTTGCATGTCACTTTCTCCCCCCTCGGCGTATTCCCGAGGGGGGAGAGAGACGAATCCATATTTCCCTCTATGAGAACTGTGGATTCCCGTAAGACTGGGACGGATTCCAGCCGTATGCAGCGCAAATACGGCGCGCAGTACGGCTGGAATCTGTCAGAATAAGCCGTGTGAACAGGCCTTAGGCCATGTTCACATGGCTTAAAACTGGACTATTTCAGTCCGTAATTACGCGCCGAGTGCGCAATATTACGGGGTTGAAAACGTCCCAGTCATTACGTAATCCACGTTCTCATAGAGAACTATGGATTACATCTCCTCTCCCTGCTGGGCTAATCCGCCAAGGGGGGAGATAAGTGACAGTGAATTACCAGTGGCGTATACGCGCTGGTGGTAATGAATGTCTATGGGCCGGCAAGGCATTTAAGCCGTGTGAGCCTAGCCTTAAAAGCCATGAGACACAGCTGAAAAGAAACAGTGTTTAGAGCCAGTTAGCGTTAAGTGTTGCCTTGCTGGAGTAAAGGCTTGTCCCCATGGCAGGTTTTTTCAGCCGATTTTACAGTCAATTTTCGGTTTTTTAAAGCCCTCTGTAACCAGCTGTCACAAATTTTATCACGGACCTTAATGGAAAATCCCGTGCGCTTTCCCCACTGCAGATTTTCCCCCCGAATGTTTTTTTAGTCCCCGGGGATCCGAAAAACATTAAACATGTTCATTCTTCTGCCGGGTTTTCGGGCGGAATATGAACACGTCGATGCAAACAGCAAAAAAAGCCGTCCACCCCGCGGCCGTGTGCACAGCCACAAATACAGAGCAAATACCCGTCGGATAATCCGACCGGTATAAGCTTGGTGCCGTGGGGACAAACCCTAGCAGGGAGTGACAGAAAAGCATACAGAAGCAGCTCGGGCCAGGTAAAATACCATGTTTATGGTGTATGTTAAGTATGTACGACAGGAAAATTCCGGCCCTGTTTAACATAAACGTATCATTTGGGATAAATGGCACGGCAGGGGGCTGGTATACAAAAGTATAGAACAGCACAGTAGTCTATGATTATTCTATACAACGTAATATAGAAAAAAAAAAAAAAGTATATGTTTTTTTTACAATGGTATCTTTGGTGACTGAAGCCAATTCTTGCCATTGGTCAGAAGCATCCATTTAACACACGACTGGGGTACAGCAGATAATGTGTAACAGCGCACGAACGTCAATGGCAACATGCCCTACATGTGGCATCAAGACACCGTCACAAACACAGAAAAGTACTTTTAAGGCCCAGGCCTAGTTCACTACGGCTTAATTGCGGGACGTAATTACGCCCCGTAATTACGCCGTTGTGCCGGGGGGGGAGCGGGGGGCCGGCACTTCGCCGGCCATAGACAATCACTGCTAGCGGCCGTATACGCCGCTAGAAAGTGACATGTCAATTATCTCCCCGCCCGGCGGCTTCGCCGGCGGGGAGAGGAGGAAAGTAATCCATAGTTCTCTATGAGAACTGTGAATTACCGTAATGAATGGGGCCGTTTTCGGCGCGTAATTTTGGGGCACCTCGGCGCGTTTAAATTACGGACCGAAATACGGCCCATTTTAAGCCGTGTGAACATGGCCTTAGTGCACACTCTGTTATTTTGAATGGATGACGGATCTGGTGTGACGCCAAGAAAAACGTATGCATTAACATGTCCATTTGCTCATGTAGGTGGACGGATGTGCAACGATCATTGACATTGTGTCTGTTTTTATATTGTTCAATGTCTGCTAAATTTTAACAGATGGAGGACGCAGGAAGCTACTTTTTTTTTCAAGTTGTACAAAAACATATACATTACAGTATACGATTATTTAAAATAGAAAACATATCCTGGTGTATGTGCCAATGTTGTAGATGTGTACATTTGTATCCGTCCTAAAAATAAAAAATCTTACCCGTTCTTGCAATTTGATTGGGTGACAGACAATAGAAAAGCTAGTTAAAAAAATAGTGCAAGCTTGGTATACATTAGTGTATATATTATAATGTACACATTTTGACATATGGTCAATAGTGCAGGAGCACACATTTGACCTCCACCAGGCCATTTAATCCTATGGAAACATTTAGCGTATATGTCAGAGGAGTTTTCCCAGCGTACACACTAAATTATAAACGGAGTGTGAACCTAGTCTAAATCTGGCGTCTGTTAGGTTTAGTGCACACTGCGCTTGACCATATGTCAAAAAGTATACAATATAATGTACAGTACACCAAACATGCACTGCTTTGAGCAGACATTTGACATCAGTTTTTTTTATTTTTTTTTTAAACTAGCTTTTCTATTGGCTGTCATCCAGTTTTACCTGCAATTTGATAGGGTAAAACAGATACAAATGTATACATTTACATGGACACATACACTAGGAGACGTTTATAACATGGGCACATACTCTAGGATACGTTTATAACATGGACACATACACTAGGATACGTTTATAACATGGACACATACACTAGGATACGTTTATAACATGGACACATACACTAGGATACATTTACAACATGGGCACATACACTAGGAGATGTTTATAACATGAGCACATACACTAGGAGATGTTTATAACATGGGCACATACTCTAGGATACGTTTATAACATGGACACATACACAAGGATACGTATATAACATGGGCACATACACAAGGATACGTGTATAACATGGGCACATACACTAGGATACGTTTATAACATGGGCACATACACTGGGATACATTTACAACATGGGCACATACACTTGGAGATGTTTATAACATGGGCACATACACTAGGAGATGTTTATAACATGGGCACATACACTAGGAGACGTTTATAACTTGGGCACATACTCTAGGATACGTTTAACATGGGCACATACACTAAGATACATTTACAACATGGGCACATACACTAGGAGATGTTTATAACATGAGCACATACTGTACACTAGGAGATGTTTATAACATGGGCACATACACTAGGAGACGTTTATAACATGGGCACATACACTAGACGTTTTTTTAACGGGCACCTACTCTAGGAGACGTCTATAACATGGGCACATACTCTAGGATACGTCTATAACATGGGCACATACTCTAGGATACGTCTATAACATGGGCACATACACCAGGATACGTCTATAACATGGGCACATACACCAGGATACGTCTATAACATGGGCACATACACCAGGATACATTTTATAACATGGGCACATACACCAGGATACATTTTATAACATGGGCACATACACTAGGAGATGTTTATAACATGGACACATACACTAGGAGATGTTTATAACATGGGCACATACACTAGGATACATATATAACATGGGCACGTACACCAGGATACGTTTATAACATGGGCATGTACACCGGGATACGTTTTATATCATGGGCACGTACACCAGGATACGTTTATAACTGGGCAGTAACCAGTACGTTTATACATGGGCAATTCACCTGGGGTACGTTTTAATCAAGGGCCACGTACACCAGGAACGTTTTATAACATGGGCCCTACCCAGGAGCGTTTAAACATGGGCCCCGTACACTAGGATACATATATAACATGAGCACATACACTAGGATAGATATATAACATGAGCACATACACTCTGATACATGTATAACATGGACACATACACTAGGATACGTTTATAACATGGTCACATACACTAGGAGACGTTTATAACATGAGCACATACACTAGGATACATATATAACATGAGCACATACACTAGGATACATGTATAACATGGGCACATACACTAGGATACATGTATAACATGGGCACATACACTAGGATACATGTATAACATGGACAAATACACTAGGAGACGTTTATAACATGGGCACATACACCAGGACACGTTTTCCGTTGACATACATTGTTTTGTAATGGATACGTTTTTGCTCAGATTGAAAAAGAGCAGTTTCCTGGCTCCTCCAACGATATGATTGTACGTTGCACATCCGTCCACCTATATGAACACCTTGACCCATATTTTTCGTTGAGTCGCCCCAGCAGAGACCGGATAGTCATCCATTCAAAATAACATAGTGTGCACTAAGCCTAATGTCTGCCTTAGTGGTACATACTTTTTTGGTGGATTAAAAAAACGCAACATGAGAACCCCGCCTAAAAAGGTGTGGAGCCATAACCCCTACAGGAACAGCCATGTGGTGAAGCAGTTCCCATTCCTTCTGTAGCAGTAACAGACAGAAGCCATTTTCTGTCGGTGTTTCTTGCTCTCCTATACATTTTATACAAGTTGTCAGTGTTCACATGATATCTGCGCTATAATCTTCAGCTACCTAAAGTAAAATAGATCTGAGAACCCGCCGTCCATCATTCCCGCCTTTGTTCAGTGAACCTGCCCTCATCCAATAGGGGATGTTATCACACTACACAGCCTATGCCTGCACTACACAGCGCACCAGAACACACATACGTTATGTTCCATCAGTGGAATATTCCATAAGCCCGCTATCTATCCTGTGTATAAGACAGTACATTGCATTTATGGCGGGTATCGTTTGTAAAAAAAATACCACAACAAAGATGGCGAACTGAGCTTCAACAAAACCCCTCCCCCCTAGAACGGGCGTGGCCACACTCCGGTCTTCGTCGTGATTGGCTCTTTGGTGGTCACGTTGGTCGTGGTTTGGAAGAGGCAGTGCCGCCCAGTAGCTCCTGAGCCATTTTGTGTCTGTCGTTAAGAAGAAAGAACGTGTGCAGACTGGAGGCGCGGACGAGCCCGGACCCCGTGCTCCGGTTTACAGCGGTAAGTGACTACTCCAGCGCTGTACATTGCCGCCTTGTTCCTCCTCTATTTATGTGGTACCCGGTAATGTGCTGAGCGTTCATGCCTTACCTGTTTGCGGCTAGGCATGGACAAAGAGCCGACGCCATTTTGTCTTCATTGCGTGAGCGGGAATGAACGTAATGGCTTCCTACCGTAAACGTGGAGACAGTGTAAATGCATGCCTGTCTGTGACTGCGGCCAGTGGATTAATCTGTAGTTTATCTGTTCACAGAGGGAGCATAGTATCCAGACTCGTGTGAGAAAACCGCACTGAGGTCAGTAACGCGCCGTGTATATGCGTCTCTGTGTTCTGTATTCCTGTGGCGTTCAGTTAGGTCGATCTAAAATTGTATGTCTGATCCATTGTGCTGTAGGCTTTGTCCTTAGGTGTTGGGGGAGGGGTGGTGACCATTTTGCAGTAACATTCTCTGTATATTTTGTGATCACACTGACCATAGTTTGTTGAGGCCTCCCATATCTATTTGATCTGCTATGTTTTCCATGCAAGCAGCAATGAGGCTCTTTTCCAATTGAAATCAATGATGACTGTTGCGATTCAGAACCAATGGCCACAGCAATTGCCATCCATTTACAAAATGACCAGCTTTGTATCTGCTGCACAAATAGCGTAAACTAATGCTGGACCAGTCTTTCCTGGTGTGATGGCCAGCGGTGATGCCAGGATCCCTGCACACAACGACCTCACCCCCACAATTATTTGGGGATCCTGTGCTTTTTTTTTTCTTAAGTCCCAGATTCATTTATTGTTGCATGGAAAATATAATACTGCACAGCAGCCGTTCAGATGATTGTGCTATGGTACCTTAGGGGTTGTCTCACTGCGGACATTGATCACCAGGATACACCTATCTACTAAATGAATTTGGAACCACCATTCATGTCTATAGGAGAGTTCTGACCTGTTCTCCGTTCAGAATGGAGAGGTTCTGGGGCTCATTTAGGAGATGGCTGCGAGCCTCACCTCTGGGACCCGCACCCATCTCCTAAACAAACTCGGAACCCCCATTCATGTCTATAGGAGAGTTCTGACCTGCTATCTGTTAAGGATGGAGAGGTTCTAGGGCTCATTTAGGAGATAACTGCTAGCCTCACCTCTGGGACCCTCACCTATCTCTCAAAACCTGAACTTGGAACCCCCATTCATGTCTATGGGAGAGTCCTGACCTCTCTGTTCACAATGGAGAGATTTTGAGGCTCATTTAGACGATAGGTGCAAGCCTTAACTCTGGGACCTGCACCTATCTCTGAAACAAACCCCAGACTCATAACCGCCATTCATGTCTATGGGAGAGTCCTGGCCTGTTCACCGTTCACAATGGAGAGGTTCTGGGGCTCATTTAGACAATAGGTGCGAGCCTCACCTCTGGGACCTGCACCGATCAGATGTTGATGGTATATCCTAGTAATATGCCATCAATGTCTGTAGTGAGAAATCCCCTTTAATGTGTTAGGCCATATCCCCACGGCACAGGTTTTCGCCCGTTTTTTGCCGTTTTTCAGACCGCATGAAAAACCGGCCAAAATGCGCACAATGGGCTCCTATGGAATACCCGTGCAGCAGTCCCCCACTGCACGGTTTTTCTGCCCGCCGGCCACCCGCAAAACACTCTACAAGCACATCACGGGGGCGGCCGCAAAACAGGACAAAGACCGGTATTTGTCCCTTACCTTGTGAATGCACTTAGGGTGAGGTCACTGCTAGGCTCCTCTGAACAGGGATCAGTCGTCATACAGACCCTTTTAGTAGAGGTTTCAACGCAATGGGGCAGATTTATCAGTACTGTATAAAGGGACATTCACACGGCAGATTTGAGTATGGATGCAACGCAGAATCAGCGTCCAATCTGACTACCATCCACCTTACATTCCTTCTGATGGGAAATCTGCACCATACAATGCTTTTTTCCTTGGTGTTTATTTCTTTTCAGCACCGAAAGAAGTAACATGTCAGTACTTAATGTGGATTCTGCGTTGAATCCTCACATTTTAGTATATTGGTGGCTGAAAATCGGTCTTAAAAAAAAATCTGTCGCATCCACATTCAAAATCTGCCGTAGCTGGATTTTAGATGTGAATTCCACACTGGTTCAGCTGTGTGCACGTATCCTTAGGGCATGTTTACACCGTGTCTTGTATACGTTTTTACAATGCGTAAAATGTATTGCGTTAACCGCATTCTACAATATACCATGAAGGGCGATGTGTTTTTAGATACATTTTTTGGGCTCCAGACACATATCCCTATAGTTTCTATTGGCTTTTCAATGTGTAAAACGGATTAAGAATTGACATGTTAGTTCTTTGAAGACATCTGTTTAACGCAATGCCAAAACGTATGTAAAACACGTATCGTCTGAATGAGGATATGTATTTTACATTGAAATCCATGTAATCACATTTGCAACATTGTCAAATAAGTATTTTTGGCACCTAAAGCATATATAAACAAATACCATGTGAACATGTCCTAAGGCTGTGTTCACTCGAGATTTTGCCATTCATTTTTCAGCACTAACTGTAAACCAAAACCAGGAATGGGTCCAAAACCAAGAGGAGAGACAAGCTTTATTAGAAGTTTCATTCCTGATGTTAGTTTACAATCGTCGCTAAAAGATAAGCCTTGTAAATAGACACTTGGGTGATGTACAGCGAGACCCGACAGTCTTAGGGCTGGTTCACTTGTGAGTTGGAGGATCCATTCAGAACCTCTGTCTCAGAGGTAGAGAACTAACTCCACGGGATCTGTTCCCTATGGAGACCCAGGGTACCCAATGGATCCTATTAATTACAATAGGTCCATCAGGTTTCCACTGTGGTGTCCATAGTTGAGACTTAAAAAAACAGCGCAGGTTCTTTTTCCACCTCTGCAGTGGAACCTCTGATGCAGATTTGATCCAGGGCTTGCAGTGCACCACATTCATCCTAGTGCTGCTAAATCTGGCACATGTTACAACCATCTGACTTGCGTTATGCCGTACAGTGTCACACCCTTTGCCAAGATCATGTCCTCTTTGTTGGGCGAGGCACAAAAGTGAACTGTCTAAAACACTGTTTATTTTAAAGCATGTAATCCATAATTCTGGTGTAAATGAATTGATAAAAGTGACCCATAGTTTGGTCAGTCTGGGGCTGAGATGACAAGACATTTGATAGCTCAAATGTCTGATAGAAGTGTCCTCGACTGTCCTGAAGTGAATAGTGAGCACCACCCCAGCACGGCCACTTTTCCCTTCTGTGCAGACCTCCATGGGGCCCTTTTTCAGGATAGGTGAGGGTCTGAGATTTGTTGTAACTGTACTTTTATGACATAATTGTATGAACTCAAAGCTGTGCCCACCGGATAATCACGGAAGGCCTGCGGTTACAAACAGCCAAGGGCATTAAATGCCACTTTCAATAGCGACCACACATCTAGATGAGGAGGAAGGAGCTCTCCCTCGGCCCCCCTCAGCATCCTTGCTGTGTGATCGCCCAGTGCTGCTGGTTTCTGCGACAGCTGGCGGCCTAACAAAGGCTTTCAGGCTGTCTATGACGTCAGCAGGCCAGGCCTTTCCCGATGCCAAGGTATGATATGCTGAATGACCGTTGGCATAATACATTGTAGTACTGTCATTACTGCAGTGTATTAGAACAGCAATTGAACAACCACTCAGTCTAGTCCTTTGTTATGGCAATTAAAAAAAAAAAAAAAAAAAATCATTAAAAACGTATGTAACTGTTAACCCCCCACACACAATGACCTTGGCTGTAAATCATGCTTGGCTCGCATAATGAACACTAGAAAAGAAGTCAAGTACCCATGTTTTTGTCTTGATTCGGCTGCAGAATACAAAGCAATGTAAACGTCATATTTAACTTAAAAAACATGTTTGTTTTCTTTCTAATTGATTTTATTGTACAAAAGTGATACAACATTAGAATAAACCACTATATAAATTTGGTATCTCTGTGATTGTATCAACCCACAGGCTAAAGTTAGGATGTCACTTACAGCACACAGTAAGACATTACCAGGATTGTGGTACTTTGTTTATTCTGCCTCACTGATAAAGGATGAAAAAGCAATCCATCATATATGCTTCAAAGTAGTACTAACCACATCAACCCATCCCACAAAAAACAAGCCTTTATTTCTATTTTTCAAATAGACAGACTATTGAACCAAAAAGCACAAAGATTGAGTAATTCTTATTGTTCAAATATACCAGCTTTATCAAGTATATGATAAGTCTGGCACATGCTTGTATTGTCTAGTCGAAGTTTACCACTAACTTTTTTTTGTTTTTTTTGTGCAATCAATAATGCAAACATCTCTTTGAGGGGCTAAGGGCAGAAGGGTCTAAAATGCATAATAAATATACCCCAGTTTTTAAAATTCTGACGGAGGCGCCATATTAAATGTTGGGGCAACAATCTCCAAATTACATGGATAGGTAATAGTAAAAGTTGTTCCCACATATAGTGACGTGTCTAAATAGCTAATTGAAATTGTGGTATTAAAATTCAATTAATCATCGCAGTATTAGGATCTGTGAATCTGCAGCAATATTACAGGGTTTGAGGAAAATATCCTTTGCTTTTGGGCAACCTTAGGGTGAAGGCTAAAGCTGGCCTTACATTTCAGAGAGGTTATGGCTATACATGTTTCCTGCAGGACCTAACCACCTTCCTGTATGTATAGCAGCACCCCATTTACGCCTATGTCAGGGGAGATGTGAATCAGACTTTAACTGCCCCATCCTTTGTTCTGTAGGGATGAGCTAGAGGAACGCAGCACACATCCTTAGCCAAGCCCATTGTGTAAGGGAGGATGGAGAGATATGGCCAACTGTTCGCTCAAAAGCAGTGTAATGTGCATGGCCAGCTCAAGTCTGTTAGCTTGCAGCATTCCTAAAGCAGCTAAAGAGAATTTGCTGTCAATAAAAAAAAATTAAATCTATTTTTTTTTTCCCCGTTAGGTTTAATAGCGCAAGGTTTCCTGAAGTTTGTCCCTCCTATAATATAAGGTATGTTGCTTTTTGTTATGTTAGCTGAGCTTTATTCCTGAAATAGGCTTTCTTTAAGTGGTTATGCTGTTAAAATGGAAAAAACTAACAGAACACCATGTCTTAAAAAAATCTTGTTTTCTGTTCTCTAGAAATCACTTTTAAGCACTATCCTTATCACATACATGATTAGTCAGTGGCACCAATGTGTAGAAAAGTATAAGGGGCCGTATACACGGCACAAGACAAATGCCGGTCAGTTTATCCCACCGGTATTTGTCCTGTTTTCGTGCCATGCACACTGCCGCTGAGGGACGGCTCTCTTCAGCTTTTTGCGGAGAAAAACCCTCCCCCTTCACATACACATATTCCGTCCAAAAACCGGACGGAAGAATGAACATGTTCTATGTTTTTCGGACCACCGGCACTCTGGAAAAACCGCTGGGCAGAAAACCCCTGCATTGGGGACCCCCGCACGGATTTTCCATTAAGGTTTGTGTAAAAGTTTTTCAGCTAGTTTTCAAAATCGAGAACTAGCTGAAAAATCGTTCCGTGGGGATGTGGCCTAAGAGGTTTTTCTGAGGAGGGGAAAACCTCTGGATAATCTCAACGTCAGAGGCTCTTGTATTGTAAGTTTTTGAAGGGATTGTCTCGCCACAAGTACTGATGGCATATAGATAGGATATGTCTTCAGTTTCTCGCCTCTAGGACCCATACCTGTCTTCAGAAATGGGCCCGGATACCTCTCTATTTTGAACTTATGGGTGGTTAGGACTTTCATTGAAATAGATCAGAGGACAGCTGCACCTATCAGACATTGATATGCCATCAATGTCTTTGAGACAAACCTCTTTGAATTTTTGTGGTCTTCTTGCAGTTGTACATCAGAAAGCCCACAGCTCGTCTGACCAAAGTGATGTTTTCAGGGCAGCATTTGAAGCCACAATCATTAGGTCTTGCCTTCCAAGGCTTCCTTGACAACTTGAAATAAATTTGAGCATGAAGTGAAATTGACGTGGGAAGCTTACAGATTAAATTAAACATTTTCACCATTCATCATTATTAAAAATTCGGTAGTTTTGTTTTAGCTGCTACCTTACTAATCCAGAGTGTACAGCTCGTCGCTAGGGTATACTGCCAGTGATGAGAGCTCCTCTGTCCTGGCTGCACATGCTTAGACATTACCTCTCCCCTCAGGCAGCTACTGCCATTCTCTTCCCTGCTTAGTAATCACACACTAACTCACTGAATGCATGTTCAACCCCCAGGTGCTGTTATTCTACTCCTGTACTCCTTGGTAATTAGTCAAACAGCAAATAAAAATCAACCTCAATTAGGCATGTGCACTGAGACAAAAAAAAAATCTACTTTTGGTTCTTGCAGGGACTTGAACTTAGGACCCTTAAACTGGGAGACAGAAGTGTTAACACTTAGCTACATTGTAACTACTCAGCTCTTCACATACAGACCTTTGTTTGACTAGAGTGAGTACACTTTGGAGAGAAGTATGGTGATGTCAAGTCTGCTGAGTCGCATGATATTTAGTTCAAACACTTTATATACACCCTCTTTTGAACACTGAAGGCTGAATGTGACAAACCGGGCAGGAAATGCCTTTGTGGCAAGAACCCTTTAAACCAGGGGTCTGCAACGTTGGCTCTCCAGCTATTGGGGAAACTACATCTCCCATCGTGCCCACTGATACAGATTATATAAATGCATGATGAGAGTTGTAGTTTCCCAACAGCTGGAGAGCTGATGTTGCAGACCTCTGCTTTAAACCTGGGCTTAGGCTAATGGAACCACTTGAGTTTGATTAATAATGTGTAACTGTTAGATAACAAGGTTAGTGTCTCTTTAACCATATGTGTTTGCTTGTGGATTTAAAGGGGTTTTGCCAAGAAGTGAGTTCCTTACCTCTTAGTTCAGGGGAGAATATAAACAAAACATGCTGAGTCATAAAGGGCTGCAGGGGTGAGAGGGAGGGAGGGGGGGTGGTGAGCAGGGAGCGTCTCAAAAGTTTACTCAAAGAATATTACAACAGTGGATTCTGGATACAGCAGACACTCATACGCTGCACTTTCTCCCCAGCCCCTTGCAAGCTCCTTCATGGTCCCTGTCATCAGATAAGTGCAATCACGCAAGCCCGGCCAGATCAGCTCCTGTCAGTGTCCTGGTCGTTTCTAATATAAACTTTCAGGAAACTAAGGGGAACTGAGCAATGCTGTAGCTCTCAGAGGCTTCACTTTTTGTAATCACATATATTTAGAAAAGTGATTAAATACCCATTTTGGAGGATTCAACGTCGTCATTACATTGTGGCGAAACCCCCTTAAAGGGGATTTGCCAGGACGCAAGTTTCTTACCTTCCTTATCGGCACAGGGAGAATGTCAACAAATCACCCTGAGTCATGAAGGCCAGGGCTGAGAGGGAGGGAGTGAGGAATAAGGGAGCTTCTCAAAACGTAAGTTAAATAATAAACAGTACAACAGTGGATTCTCAATACAGCAAGACAGCCTCATACACTGCACTTTCTACCCGGTGCCTTAAAAGCTCATTCATTTTGCCTGTCATCAGATAAGTGTTTGCAAGGCGGCCTGTCAGCTCCTGTCAGCTCCTGGGTCGTGTCTAGTGGAAGCTTTCAGGTAACTAAGGGATATTTAGAAATGCTGTAGCTCTCACAGGCTTCACTTTTTGTAATCGCATATATTTAGAAAAGTGATTAAATACCCATTTTGGAGGTTCCCACGTCAACATTACATGGTGGCAAAACCCCTTTAAGCTTTTTGTGTTGTGGCAGGAGTGTATGTGGGTGTTATTCCAATTTATGCCTATAACACCTTGTCAATCAGGGTTCTGATCGCTTGAATTCCCACTGATAAATGTCTTGTAGCTAAAATAAGTTCTCCTATCTGTCAGTGTTTTCCTCAAATACTGTTTGTTTCATGTACACAGTTGGTATGTGTGTTAACACAGTCTATTATCTGCAGCAATGCATCGTGACTCCTGTCCCCTGGACTGCAAAGTCTATGTTGGAAATCTTGGCAACAATGGTAACAAGACAGAACTAGAACGCGCTTTTGGCTACTACGGACCGCTGCGTAGTGTATGGGTGGCCAGGAACCCCCCTGGCTTTGCATTTGTCGAGTTTGAAGATCCCAGAGATGCTGCAGATGCTGTCAGAGAATTAGATGGACGGTAATTGTACTCCATTGAACAACCCGTAATTTGTGGTACTAACAAATGTAATTGATTTGTGCTTCCCTTTCCCTAGGACAAGTGATATCTTCTTAAATGTCTAAGTGGTACTTTAATAATCGTGACACTTTATGCATTTTCCTAAGCCAGCTTGCATATGTGTTAGAGCAGTAATTAGTAATATTTCCGTGGAACGTTGCAGAGCTTTGGCAATGGTGTCCCCCACTGCTTACTAATTGGCTGTCGTGTTTTGTAGAACATTATGTGGCTGTCGTGTTAGAGTAGAATTATCAAATGGTGAAAAGAGAAGTAGGAATCGTGGACCTCCACCTTCATGGAATAGGCGGCCTAGAGATGATTATCGTAGGAGGAGTCCTCCTCCGAGGCGCAGGTACGGTAACCTTTCTCTCTGTCTCTGCATATGATTGTTTGATCACAATTTTAGTGTTGTCTTCATTTCATTTAAAATACTGTTGTAGAGAAAATTTAGTTTTACATATGTGTAAAGGCAGCATTTTTGATGCTAGAGGCCTCTGCATTATACATGTTTATCAGAACTAAAAGGCTTAGTTTTGTAGCTACATTTTGAGTATTTTTTTTCTGTGCAAAAATATAGGATAAGTTCAGTTGCCATTGAATGTAAATTAGCTGTATTTCACAATAGGCTGATATTACATTGAAAGGTTTTTTTAGAGGCATATAGTATAGTCAGGCATAACCCTTGTCTCATTAGATTTTTTCTTTTTGCTGTGGCAATTCTTTTTACTGTTTTTATCTGTAGACATATATGCATGTTTCTGTTACCTTATTGAGGCACAAGGTGTTTAGCTGCATGGTTCTTGACTTTATTTTGAATCATGTAAGTAAATGTGCCTCTTTCCAGAACCCAGATATTACCTGGGTTCTGCCTGATATACAATATGTAGGAACTGTACAGCGATATTAAATCTCTGTGCAGTTTCTGACTTGAATGAAAGCTGCATGCACATTTTTTTTTCTTTTTCATACCATATAAATATGACCAGTAAAATGCCTTTGTGCAAAAGGTGTTTTTTCTAGAATGTTATTGGTATATGCTTGTTGAGGCTTATTTATGTTCATTTTTGAATAATCATTAATCTTCCAAGTGCATAGTCTTTATTCCACTGACCAGTAAGATATTGTTACTGAGCAGTGTGCACTGTGCCTCAATTCTTTTTTTTTTTTAGCCCCGTTAGTGAATTGTTAGAACATAGATGGTTATACTGATGGCTTGTTTTTGTTTTGTTTTTGTATTTATTTCTGTTTGTGCCTTTGGTCCATCTATTAATAAAAATGAACCCCGTTACAGAGTCACCATCATGTCTCTTCTCACCACCCTCTGAATCTGCATTAGCCAGTCAACTAGCCCTTTCAGCGTCATGTGACCAGCGCGCCCCATTCAGCTTGGCTGGTGTCGTTTCACATGACCCAGGCTGGCCAGTCGTCAGGTTGCACCGCCCTTTGGTTCCCGAGCATGCTGTCCACTCAGCCTTCCTCCTCTCCAACCTTAACCAAAACTCGGCAGCAGCCCACCTGCAGAGCCCACACATACCCGGCCTATCCGCACGGCTGTTAAGTTTGTCAAAATGTCTTCACAACAACTGCAGCGCCAGCCTACGGCTAACCAAAAAAAGCAGGAAAAACCACAACATCCCCCTTCGCAAACCATCTAAATTCAACGCAACACCTGGCAAAACCTTTTCAACAAATTCTACTTGGCCACCTGTCCGGCATCCTCACCATTTCTAGCTTGTTGAAACCCCAAAAACTAGTAAGTTTTTTCCTGCTTATACAGCGTTTTCTGCTAGTATTATTGAGACTTTAAGCAGCTTTTGTAAGAAGGTAATTTTCTATTATCAATTTAAGGCTGGCAGTGCATAAACTCTAAAGGTAAATTTGCGTTGCTTGAAATCTTTGAAATGTTTAAGGGTGATAGAGAAATCTGTGAGCTCCTGTAGTCTATGAGCTGGTATCTGTATGCCTGTTCTGGCCCATCTCTTCCATTTATCTATCATCTTTAAATGTTTGGGATCTTTATACTAACCCATCATTAAATTTAGCTAACACATTATGGGACTATTTCATATTACACTAAAGGAAACCTCGGTTTCCGTTAAAATCAAACTATTTTGTTTGACTTTTAATTTATTTTTCTTACACTTCACACAGTATATTTCTTGCTATGACCACCTGGTTTGTATGAGTTAAGATATCTTGAAGCCAGTCTGGGTTCACAAGTGGTGTTCAGGGTAAGCGGTTCAAGGCTGTCAGGCTGCCGAGTAGGGGGTACTATAAAGGAGATTACTTCCTACTAGGTTTCAAATTCCATTTCCAGTTTCTTTCCCCAGTTCTTCTAGGTGGTAGCGATGGCTTATCTTACGTAGGTATAAATTACTTGGGTCCATCATTAAGTATATCTTAGGAAGAGCCCTCATTGGCTTGTAGAAAAGGCTGACTCATCTTATTCATTCTTTTGTGTTAGATCACCAAGACGGAGGAGCTTTTCACGTAGCCGTAGTAGGTAAGGTACTTTTGTGTTTTATTTCTGTGGCACAGTATTTTGTCGTTTTTTGCTGTGCTTGTATCTTGTGGAACATGGGTCTGCACATGTAATGACTTGATCAGCTATTAACTTAAAGGGGTTGTCTCACGACAAGGATTGCTTTTTATGTTAAAGATCTTGCGAAAACAAGTCACTTTGCAATATATGTCCATTAACCATATCCTACCTTTTCTGTGATATCCCCTCTTGTATGGGCTGCATCAGCTCCTGTGGTTGCTGTAGCTACAGACCTGTTTGATCTATCCTGATAGGCTACCAGCACTTCTTTCTATAGCTATAGACCTGGCTTCTACTGCAGCCTAGTAGAAGCCAATAAACACGCCCCTGGATTCAAAGTGAAACCAAAAAAAACAGGGCTGAGGCAAGATGAATCAATGTAGTGAGACAACCCCCTTTACATTTTCCATTGCTGCTGAACCCAAAAGGATCAGTAAGACTGGATTCACACAGCGTCTTTTGGCGCGTACCTGTGCATGTCGCAATACGCCTGCTGTTGAAAGTACGTGCCGGCCAGCTCATACTTTCAACAACACAAATGCGGGTCCTCTTAGCGCTTTAGTTTTCCCCGGCGCAAACTCTCCCAAAGAGGTAATGTCATTTCTGAATGTCAGGTTATAACAGTTTTAATTTTACCGTATTTGTGGGGCGTGCTTGCTAAGTACGCCCCACAGATTTACAGTGTGAACATATCCCAAAGTGTCCATCCTCTAGAACACCTCTAAAGTATGTTTTTTTTTTTTTGTTTCAGGTCTCTTTCTAGAGATCGTCGAAGGGAGAGATCTTTGTCCAGAGATAGAAATCATAAGCCGTCGCGCTCATTTTCTAGATCAAGAAGGTATGTTTGATTTGTTATGGTGCCACCTTTTAGTTTACATTTATTTTAATACTTAAATCTACTGCTCTTAAACAATGAACTGTTACGGAGGCAGGTCAAATTTATTCACTGAAGGTGGCAAAAAAAAAGCCCCAGTGCTATATTGTAGAAGTTACATAGGTGCAGAATACTTCAACAAGCACTCGCTTGCCGCCTATTCATGAGAAGAGGGATTGCTTAATACATGGCTGCACACATGTTAAAAACCAGTTAACACAATCCTAAGGAAAGGCAGTATTGCTGGGTTTAGACAGTTATTAATTATGTCAAAGGTATCAGTCTGGGTACTATGTATAAAAGGTACCTAATGGGTACTGCAGTGTAGTTGAAGCCGGCCCAAAGACCTTAAGAAGCAAAACCTAGTCCTATTTGAACTTCTGGCTCTATTTGCTGGTTTTGTATACTTTTCATGCAGGAATCAAGTGTGGTAGACTATGCTTTTGTGTTCCGACCAGATGTATGGAACGCCTGCAAACAGGTCTATGGGCTGGCCGCGGCTCTATGATACCTTTTTTTTTTTTTTTTACTTGGTATACCAACGGATCCCTCCAACGTGATCAGTAATGAATCGTGAACCCAGTAGATGAAGTTTTTGTGAATTCTCTGCTTTTCATCAGTTTCTTTCTGATTAAATTATTCCAGGATGGTGTATTGGACTTTCTTGTGTTTTCATACGATATAAACATATGTTCTTGTGTTCTAAACAGGCGTTTAGTTATGTGTTTCAATTTTTTTCTTCACAGCCGATCCAGGTCAAATGAGCGAAAATAATGAATGCCTTCAACACTGTACAGATGACATTGGATAAGGATGTTTTTTTGTTTTTTGACATGCTTTTTAAACCTTTTTTTTTATTAGGTGTTCTTGTATTGTCTTGTAACAAGTGAAGAAAAACGTGGTTCTGTTATAGTTTCGTACAGATGAACTGGCAAATAAAATTGTGCTAACTTTATACTGTAACATTTTCTATTTTATTCATGACCAAAAGCCGAAATCACAGGACACTACTACTGAGCTTTAATTTCTGTTCACGTAAAAACAATGGCACTGTGTACAGCACCTTTACCTCTGTAAACAGGTTTTGCTCATATAAATCCAAGTGTCTTCTCTGTCATCCTAGCTTGCACCCACTAGTAGTGGCAGGCTAATTCACAGTAGCTACAAAATTTTGAACACTTTTCCATGGCATGCATGCTCTGTACATTCAGCTGAGCGTGTTGAACAGGGTAACGTGTTTTTTTTTTTTTTTTCTGTTTTGCCAAAATCTGATTGTGCACCTTTTAGTATGAAGGGATTTTGCATAATACAGCTATTCTAGGTTGGCATACTAAATCAGTCAGATATAGGTTATTTATCCTGTTATGTAGTTCTGTTAATGTATTCACATCAGTTTCTCTTAGATAAGCAGTATTGCAGAGAAGGCAGAGCGTGACGCTTCTGATAGCACCTTTCCTTCTGTTGAGATGACCATTGTCAATTCTGTATCGGTTACTAATGGAAAGAACTTGTGTTTTGTCTTGCACTTCAGAGCCATTCAGTAGCTTATCCTGAGCAGTTTGTGTATGGTGGTAAGATTTGGGGTTAGTACACATTGCCATGGCACTAGTAGAAGAACATTGGTGTCCTTAATCAACTTTGAGGTTTTTATTTAAAAGCCGTTAGCCCCATTATGTTGTCTTCTATGCTGGATGCAGACACAATGCTGAGCTCTTTCTATATATTTTGCCCGTTAAACTTTTTTAATGTTTCAGCTGTAAAACTGCTCAACTTTCTGTTTTTTTGAAAAGTGATTTTACTGCACTTTGGGCCACATGTATGAAAACTGTCTAGGTCCAAAACATGTTGTTGCCCATAGGAACCAATCAGAGTGCCCCTTCCATTTAATATAGTGATCTGGAAAAATGAGTGGCGCTATGGGCAACAAAGTGACTTTTAGACATGGACAGTTTTCATACATGTGGCCCTTGGTGCATAGAATTTTGCAGCAGCAATTACCATGTAACCTTGTTCATGTACCGTTGCATTTTTTTTTTTTCTTGTGTAAGATCTTTTAACCCTGTGACTTGACTGATGTTTTCTGGGATTAAAGTTTGGTAAGAAAAATCCATACTGGCTTTTTCCTTGGTCTCAAATGGTTTGATGGAAATACCCCCTCACTCATGTATGTAAATGTTAGTACAAACAAGTTATTGGTCGCAGAAAAAGGAGCGTCTGTGCAAATTTCTAAGAAAAAAAAAAACATTTTTTATAACGGTACAAAAACATAACTAAAACCGTACATGTTTGGTATTGGCGGGTTCATATCAACCTGTAGAATACAGAACACATTTATACCAAACATTGAACTCCATAACAACAAAACACCCGTAAACATTCCACAAGTGTTTTTTTTTTTTTTTTTGTGTTTTTTTCACATTTTGCCCCACTTAGAATTTTTCAGATTTCCCAGTATATTCTATTGCACAGTGAATGACACCATTAGAAAGTACGTCTTGTTCTGGAAAATAAAAGCAGTCAAATCTATCTAAATGAAAAAATAAAAACGTTATGGCTCTGGGGAGGGAAAATGTAAAACACCTGTTCAGCCAAAATGCACAACACAACCCTTAGATGAGATCCATATGGGGTGTTGAATCCAAAATAGGATGACGACTTGAAGGTTTCACCTGTTCTGGTACTTTAGGGGCTTGCAAATGTGACATTGCACCCACCAAAATCTGTGTTCCAAATAGCACCCTCTGCCATGCGCCCAAACAGTAGCTTATACTCACATATGGGGTATTGCCAAACCTGAAAGAAATGGGGTAACAAATTTTCAGGAGGGTTTTTTTTTTAACCCTCCCCTACCAGAGGGTTTCCTTGTAAAAAAAAAAAAAAAAAATTTTTAAGCTACTATTGCAGTTTTTTTGCAAGAAAATACATTTTCATGGACTTTTTTTTTTTAGCATTAGGCATGGAAACGCCTATGGGGTTCATTACACCCCTTGATATATTCATTAAGGGGTGTCATTTTCACTATGATCTTTTAAGGGATGTTAAACTTTAGTACCTTAGGGTGTCTGCCAACATGTAATAATGCCTAATGAAAATGAGACCCCAAAATCCAATAGGTGCCCCCTCTTATTCTGAGGCTTGTGAGTCGAATAGCGCACTAGGGCCATTGAGTTGCATTTCTCTGGTAACTGCATAACAAAGAATAATGGATAAGTCTTCAGGAAAAGTATCTTTTTGAAATTTCACCTCCAATTTGATTTCTGTGAAACCCCCAAAGGGTTAAAAGAATTCCTAAATGCTGTTTTGAATATTTTGAGGGGTGTATTTTTTTTTTTTTTTTTTTGATGGGGTCATTTATTAGGGTGATTAACATAGTCCCCTCAAAACTGTCAGAACAGGGCTGGTCCTTAAAAAATAAAAAAAAAATGCAGATGTTCTTGAAAACTGTTGTAAAAAATGGACATTGAAAAAGGAGGTCAACAGATGCTACTGAAACTATTTTGTGTGGCATAACTATATGTATAGATGGAGACATTTTTTTAAAACTGCTATTTTTTCCAAATTTCTGAATGTTTTGATATTTTTCACAAATGAGGACGGCATGGACAAAAATGTCTTAACCTAAAACGCAATCTGTCACAAGTGAATGACATGGATAGGTGAAATTATTAAAAAGTTATTCCAACATAAATTATGTCAAATTTGAAAAAATGGGGCTCAGTCTTTTGGTACAAAATTCTTTCCTTAAAGGGGCTTGTTTGGTTCATACATGGTGCCAGAAAAAAAAAATTGTGAAGAGCAGTAAGGAACATGTAGTACTGCACAGCTGCTACTCGTCTGCCAATCACTACATACACTTCACTAATACAGATGTTTTACAAGTAAAATTCTCATAATTGGCTAGTTTGTGGGACAATGTATCTGGAAATGACCACTCAACATACAACGTCCCAGCAAAGAATTGTATGTTGAGACCAGGTGTTGCTCTCATACCTGACTTTTTGGCCATCGGTCAAGTGCACCGTCTGTCCAATCGCACAACAGTCATTCTCAC
The DNA here is from genome assembly GCA_025379985.1 of Phyllomedusa bahiana. Taxonomy (NCBI): domain Eukaryota; kingdom Metazoa; phylum Chordata; class Amphibia; order Anura; family Hylidae; genus Phyllomedusa; species Phyllomedusa bahiana. Next base: position 63,725 of record JAODAL010015502.1, read on the forward strand.
AAACCAGCTGACCACATTCAGCAGTTAAATGAATTATAGGTTAACTGCTCATCTCCCCTACTATAATCTCTTCATGGGCACAGCCCTAATTTTTTTCACTTTAGAGGTATTTAATTTACCATTTTATATATATATATGTGTGTGTGTGTGTGTATGTGTGTATATATATATATATATATATGTATATATGTATATTTTTTTTTTTTTATTACTTTTGTCATTTTCCAAAACTCCCCATTTGCTTCTGTATCCTACCATTAACTGTCTACGTAGGGGGCACGTTTAGGCTATGTTCACACGGCGTAATTGTGGGACGGGTTTGGCCCGCTATTACGCAGTGTGCACAGGGGCGGGGAGGCCAGCAGCTTACCGGCCCCATAGACATACGTTATCCACGGCGCGTATACCGCCATGATAATTGAAATACGGCGAGCAGGGAAAGGAGATGGAATCCATAGTTCTCTGAGAACTGTGGATTACTGTAATGACTGGGAAGGATTTCACCCGTAATTCGCGCAGTATGACGCGAAGTACGGGCTGAAATCCGTCCCAAAATAAGCCGTGTGAACATAGCCTAACCCTATCCATTGCATTACGCTCCACTACAAAACCATGAGTGTAGCTCAAATTTTGTATACAGTTATATGGGTACTGAACTATCCATGTGAAGCTAATTGAGTCACTGGATCACATCTTGACGAGTGCTGACACCAACTGGTACATGTCTTATGCTACATCTGGCTGAAGCTATTATGTGATTCACTTCTATGCAGCGTGACATTTACAAGGAATGCTTATTTGGTGCAGTGATTTTAACATAGTCAATAAAGCGCATCTTCACTTAACCTTTTAATTTAATCACCCAAACAACTTCATTCCCGGCTACAACAGGCTAACCTATATGATACATGGAGATACTTTCAAGAAGTAGCTCCCTACACATTTTATTCTAACGTATATTTATCTTTGTCATGCATCAGTATGTTCCTAATAGACATGAGGACCTTGATATCCGTGGAGAAATATTCCATTGGAACAATCTCCTGGTCCGACCAGATTCTCCTCGCCCTGAGGAGATAAACGCTCCATTTCTGTGGAAAAATAATACCTCTAACAATAAATACCAATTGAAGCAAAAAAAAAAAAACACACCTTGCAGAGCTTTTCACTTTGTGGAATGCCCATAAATAGAGCCGTCTTAACAACTTTATGGGCCCCTGGGCTGAGCTGTGAACCGGGCCCCCAACCAACACAGAATCCAGATAATAGTATGTTCACATGGCGTCTTGCCCCCGTATGAACATACACTTTTCTGATGCGTCTCTGGGTGCATCAGAATGGACCCAGACACGCATCTAACAATTAGCAGTGAGTTTATCACTGCCGGCAATGACCGACACGCAGTGGCGTTAACATGAGAGATCGCCGCTGCGTGTTTATATCGTGCCTGTCGGGTCCGTCTTTCAAAGAATTGCATGTAATTTTTTTGAAAGACGGACCCGATAGGCGTGATGGAAATACGTAGCGCCGATCTCTCATGTGAACGCCGCTGCGTGTCTGTCATTGCCAGCAGTGATAGTCACTGCTAATTGTTCGATGCATCTTTGGGTTCATTCAGACGGACCCAGAGACGCATCAGAAAAGCGGATGTTCATACGAATGCAAGACGCCAAGTGAACAAACCCTAACACATCACTTATACTAAAAAGGAAACACCATAAAAACAAAAACACCGCAAACCTGGTACATGTACGTTTTTTTTCACATTTCACCCCACTTACAATTTTTTTTTCCAGATTCCCAACACATTACATTCATTGTACGTTCATGGCACCATTAAAATGAACATCTTGTCCCACAAAAACAAGCCCTCATGGGCTATGTAGATAAAAATTAAAACCACTCTTTTTATGCAGAATTGACGTACCACAACTAGGGCCGTATTTATAGCTCAGTCTGCCCTAGGCACTGAGCTTGTAAACACCCCTCAACTTAGAAGAGGTTCACACAACATATTAAGCAACTTTGGTTTAGATACACAGGGCCAGCAGATGGCATACACTGCTTAGGCTCAGATATGCATGGACAGCAGATGGCATACACCTACCTCCCTAACACACCCCGCACACCTCCTGCCCCACTCCTAACACCCCCCACACCCACCCCACTCCTAACAACCCAAACACCTCCCCCACACGCCTAACTCCCTACACACCTCCCCCACACGCCTAACACCCCACACACAATCCCCCCCCCAACATAAAAACCCGTGTTTCCTTTTTCACTTATCAAGTTATTTGCCATTGGCTGTGGGCATGAAGAAAGCTACAGGTGTATGTCTTAAACGCTGCAAGAAATCAAGCCATATAGTAGGGTAAGCACTGCTTACTTTTTTGATATTTTTGTTGTAAACACCCATGTTCCATGTACACGCACGCACCCATACCCATGTACACACACACACACCCCTATGTACACACACATGCAAACTCACGCACAACCATGCACGCACCCATACCCATGTACACAAAAATGTACACACTATCCCATTTGTACATATACATAAACACATAATGTACCTAAGTGCCATGCCAGTCTCAGCATTGTGTTCACAAGCAGGGGCGTAGCTACAGGGGGTGCAGAGGTAGCAGTCGCAACCGGGCCCTGCAACCTGAGGGGGCCCAAAAGCCCTCCTTCCACATAGGAATACACCAGTATTATAAATAACATATAATAGTTTGGGGGGGCCCATTTCACTTTTTGCATTGGGACCCAAGAACTTCAAGTTATGCCCCTGTTCACAAGCCATAGAGGAGAGGGGAGTCACAGCAGGGAACAGCAACAGCAGTTTCCTGATCCTGCAGAGTGCCGTGCTGAGAGCGTCCCTACCCCCTCCTCTCTGTCCCGACAGCTACAGTGAGCTCCGGCTGAGGCTTTCAAAGTGCTCAGAACGGAGAGCTCTGTAGGTGGTCGGCTCCGCTGCTGCGATCTGCGATTTTTGCCCCACACACACTTTGACACTCAGAAAGCAGCTGCCCGAGCGGGCCCCCTGAGCTCTTCGGCCCCCGGGCAACCGCCTACCTTGCCCAATGAAAGAGACGGCCCTGAGAGGGATGGCTCCGCTTCTGCGATATCTGCCCCACACACACTTGGAAAGTAGCAGTGCGCCGCTGAACTCCCTACCCCCAATGTCCATGCATGCATTCACTACCGTCTCTTCCATTGTGCAGGGTAGGCAGCTGCCCGAGGCGGCCCCCTGAGCTCGTCGGGCCCCTGGGCAACCGCTTAACTTGCCCAATGGAAGAGACGGCTCTGCCCATAAAGCATATACTGTATGTGGAGTCCTTATCCAGTTATCCTCAGAATAAAAAAAAATAAAAATCAAACCTTTCTTCCATAGCTTGGAACATGCTCAATAAATTACTCCCATCTACCACAACCTACCACAAGACTCGCATCTAATCTGGTGGTTTGACTTCCACGTTAAATCCCTACAGCTTTACCATTACCACTGTGTTAAACCTACTTTATGGCACCTAAAGTTGCTCGCCTAAAGACTAAAATGCCCATTTAACCTCAACTTCTCCAAATGGCAGAATAACAAATCCTCATACCAAACCCAACGACTTCAGTAAATACTACAATACGCCATACAATGGCAAAAATGACCATGTTATCCACACCACCAGTGACGTTATCACTTTCTTTCTATCCTTCATCAATCTTCCAACTCTGTTGCAAGTCCAGCTTATTGATCTGAATGCTGCATTCTTTGCATCGGAAATAGCACACACCATGCAATCTCTCCTGTTAGGTAAAGGGCTTGGACCAGATGGGTATTTTAATGAATACTACAAAATGTTTCGCCTTATACTACTTCCATACTTAAAGGGATTGTTTCACTACAAAGATTAGCTTTCAACATGTAGGGAAGGGTAATTGAAACGTTTTTCCAAATATATTGCTCGTTAAGGGGTTAATTGCTTTTATAATATACTACAATGTGTCTGGATTGTAGTGTATTATTCCTCTTAGCCTAATGCTTTGGTTTTAGGTTTTCGTCCGAAGCGAATCTACCCAGATGTTGCCATCCAGGGCTGTTCCTAGGTCAAAAAGCACTTAGGGCGGGGTGAAAATTTTTCTCTTCCCCCTCCAAAAAAAACCAAACAAATCATAAACATCCATAACGAAGTGTTTCTTTTATTGTTTTTTTAACACAGCAGTCTGTAATATTTTGTGAGGGGGTGAGGAGGATGTACAACGTCACCACTTTGCGGTGTATGAATCTCATTGGCTGCAAAAATCACGTGACTTTGTTTTATCTATGCAACTGCATTTCCTGTTTGAGCTCATACTCTGTCTATCACACTTCACAGCAGGATGTGTCTCTCTGCGTTTAAACCAATAGCTGTTCTAACAGCTCTGATAGATAGTCTCTTCTAATACAAGAAACCATCCCTCTACCTACAGCTTAGAATAGAGTTAGAGAATTTCACTTCTTATTTAGGTAGAGAAAGTTTTAAGGATATCTACTGGTGTGTGTAGCCACGGGGCTGCGAGGGATGGAGGGGGGCGTCAGCAGGAGAGGCTTTTGAAAAGAAAGGAGATATTTTGCAGCTCAGTGTGCTCTGTGATCTTGAATTGAAAAAGCATTGTTTTCTACCACTTTTTTGGCCAGCAGACCTCTGATAGGAGTTGAAATTGTCCCTGTGTTTTCAGTTCCATTGCAATCACTGCGGTGGGAGGGGCGGCAGTAGGAGAGGCATTTGAAAGGAAGATATTTTGCAGCTCAGTGTGTTCTGCGAATTTCAATTGAAAAAGAATTGTTTTTTACCACTTTTTTGGCCATCAGGCCTCTTATAGGAGTTGAAATTGTCCCTGTGTTTTCAGTTCTACTGCAATCACTGCGTGTCAGTATTCCCAAAAAACGGCATAACTTACCCCTATAACTTGTAAATAGTTTTATTGAAGTCCGTGCGTCTGTTTGCCGCAAAGAGCTCAGTTGTACACATGTTGTGATACACATATTTGATAGTAAATTGCCTGTAGTCAGTGGTGCAAAGGCCGCCATATTAATCCATATAAAATTGAATAATAATAATCTTTATTTATATAGCGCCAACATATTCCGCAGCACTTTACAATATAGAGGGAATAAGCACAGACAAACCAGACATTACATTATAAAAAAGCTACTGACAAATGAGACACGAGGTGTGAGGGCCCTGCTCACAAGAGCTTACAATCTATTAGGGTGTATAAGTGAAACAAAGGGTGACAAGTGCTTGGTTTACAATGGACCAGCCATGTTACATAAATATGGGGTAGTATACATAATATACATAAAAAGTGGATGAACCTGCCATCCCAACCATACATCTATATACAGATAAGTGCCTGGGGGTGCCAAAGTGCAGGAAGTGACGAATGTGTGACAGAATTTGGGGGGGTTAACAATTAGGGATCTTGATAGGAGTTTTCAGAGCGCACTTAAAACTGTGAGGGTTGTGAGTGTGCCTGATCACATGGGGTAACATGTTCCAGAGAACTGGTGCAATACGTGCAAAATCTTGGAGACGGGCATGGGAGGTTCGGATAAGTGAGGTGTGTAGTCTTAGATCAGTAGCAGAGCAGAGAGAGCGGGTAGGGTGGTAGACAGAGATAAGGGAGGAGATGTATGGGGGTGCAGCACTGTGGAGAGCCTTATGTGTGAGAGTGATGAGTTTATGTTGTATTCTGTACTGAATGGGCAGCCAGTGCAGAGACAGACACAGGGTAGAGGCATCAGTATAGCGGCTGGAAAGAAAGACAAGCCTGGCTGCTGCATTCAGGACAGATTGGAGAAGGGAGAGTTTACAGAGAGGAAGACCAACAAGTAGGGAGTTACAGTAGTCAAGACAAGAAACAATAAATGCAACAATGAGGGTTTGAGTTGTTTTCACAGTGAGAAATGGATGGATTCTGGAGATGTTCTTGAGGTGCAGGTGACAGGAGCGGGCAAGGTATTGGATATACGGGGTGAAAGGCAGTTCAGAATCTAATATAACCCCCAGACAGCGGGCCTGCTGCCTAGGAGTTATGGTGGTGCCACACACGGAGAGAGAAATAGCAGGGTGAGGTCGGTTAGTAGATGGTGGGATGACTAGAAGTTCCGTTTTAGTGAGATTTAGTTTAAGATAGAGAGAGGACATGATGTCAGAGACAGTGGAAAGACAGACACTGGTGTTTTGTAGCAGGGCAGGAGTGATGTCTCGGGAAGAGGTGTATAGTTGAGTGTCATCAGCATCGAGATGCTACTGGAAGCCAAATCTACTCATGGTTTGTCCAATGGGGCTGTGTAGAGTGAAAAGAGGAGAGGACCAAGAACGGAACCCTGAGGAACCCCGACCGCAAGAGGTAGAGGAGAGGAGGTAGAACCGGAAAATGAGACACTGAAGGAGCGGTCAGAGAGGTAGGAAGAGAAGCAAGTGAGAGCGGTGTCCTGGATACCGATGGCACTAAGCATGTTGAGGAGGAGGTGGTGATCAACAGTGTCAAATGCTGCATAGAGATCCAGAAGAAGCAGAAATGAATAGTTACCCAGGAGATCATTTGAAACTTTAGTAAGAGCAGTTTCTGTGGAGTGTAGGATGCGGAAACCGGATTGTGGAGGGTCAAGAAGAGAGTTAGCGGAGAGATAGCGGGGTTAGGCGAGAGTAGACCAAGCGTTCCAGGAGTTTGGAGATGAAGGGCAGGTTAGAGACTGGTCGGTAGTTGGCAGCACAGGAAGGGTCCAGAGAGGGCTTTTTAAGTAAGGGAGTTATAACAGCGTGTTTAAAGGAAGATGGAAAGATCCCAGTGGAGAGAGAGAGGTTACAGATTGAAGTGATGAGAGAGAGGAAATCTGGAGAAATGGACTGGACAAGGTGGGAGGGAATAGGGTCACTAGAGCATGTGGTGGGGCGAGCAGACAGGAGAAGCCTGGACACTTCTTCTTCTGAAATACTCTTATTGCAGTCCGTGCTTCTGTTTGCCGCAAAGATCTCAGTGGTACACATATTGTTTCTTTCATATTTTATAGTAAATTACGCATGTATTCATTCATTAGAAGGTCGCCATATTAATACATTTAATATTTAAATAATCTTTTTGCAGTCCTTGCGTCTGTTTTCCGCAAAGAGCTCAGTTGTACGCATATTGTGTTATACCTATTTGATAGTAAGTTATATCTGCAGTCAGTGGTGCGAAGGCCGCCATATTAATCCATATAAAATTTAAATACTCTATTTCACTCAGTGCGTCTCAGTTTGGCGCTAATCGTGCATTTGTACGATAGTTTGTTGAAAACTATCAACTGCTAGTCCTACTGGGCAGTTGTAAATCTTAGGAGACTGAAGGAAGAACACTGTTGATTTTGTGTTACTGTTCTTCCACCAAACCGCATTTCACAGATATTTTATAGAAACAATTCTGTTTCTAATCCTAGTTGGCTGTTGGAAATTAGTGGGATTTAAGAATAGCTGTGATTTGCCATCTTTCAATAAAAGACTGTCAAAAACTCTTCCATTCCTTTTACATTTTTATATTTCTGAACATGGAGCGAACTGTCGGTGGTGAGCAAGCAAAGAGGGGTGGAGGACATGGAGGTAGAGGTACGAGAGAAGTTGTTTCTTCCAGTGCTGGCGAAAACACGCAACACGTCGGTTGCAGGACCGTCAGGCCTGTCATCGCTGAGTCGGTGCCCTGTAAATCTCAGTAACGAACAGCGTCGCCATTCTGTTCTTCTGTGGTTAATGCAACCTGCATCCAGCAGTCTTACCTCCTCGTCCTCCCAGTCACGGCCACAAATGTCGTCATCATCGGCATCCATCCAACATGAAGTGAAGGCAACCCAAATGTCAACTCGTGTACCCACCACTGTGGATAATCCATTTTCTGAAGACCTCTTTGATGACAAAATGTGGTTGCAGTCAGAAGGCATTTCAAAAGATCAAGAGGCCAAAGAGGATGATTTTGTCTGCTCTGACGCCCAATCGCTGATGCCATCAGAGGAGGAGAAGGAAGCTGGTCAATCGGCAAATATCCAGGGCAGTCGGCAACGCCTTGCAGTGCCTGTCGCTTGTAGCCCGCAGCTCCAGGATGCAGAGTGTCAGGACGAGGAAGTCACCGGTGTTGATGATGATGACGACATTGCGGATCCAATATGGTCTTTTCAGCAGAATTTGCTTGCGAGCGCTTCATCACTGGACGAGGAGGAAGACGATGGTGTAGTGTTAGTACAGGTCCTGCCTCAAAAAGGGAGAGGGCAGTCACACAAGTCCGCTGAGATTATTCTGCCAGCCACGACCAGCAGAAACACCGCTCCTCGCTTTTTGCCGTCGAAAAGGTCCAGGACCTCTCAAGCCTGGGCCTTTTTCAATCAAGTCTCGGATTCACCCAGCGATGTCATATGCCGCCTTTGCCGTAAACGCATCAGTAGAGGGAAATACTTAGGTGTTTTAAACACCACCAACATGTCTACAGTAGTCACATGCAGCGAATGCATGAGTTGAAATGGAGGGAACACTTGGCGAAAAAATGCCACCCCGATCCAGGGCTTCCAACCACTGTCACTCCCTCTGTCTCCACCTCCTACTCCTCCACCACTTCCAAGACCAAGCATTCCTCAGCTGCCCATGTCTCTCAGCCTCACGATCAAGGATCAGCTTCAGCCTTCACTGTTGCCCGAGTACCACCAGCACCACCAGAGACACAGCCTACCCCTTCTACTTCCACCAGTTTGACCTGCACGCCGTACAGCGGCCAGTTTAGCAGCCAGCCTTCTGTCTACCATTTTTGGGAGCAGAAGAAACACTTTAAACCAAACCATCCCAAAGCCAAAAGACTGAATGTCCGCAATGCCAGGATTTTGGACTTGGAAAAGATGCATTTCCGTCTGGTGGACACAGATGGGTTCCACCTCGTCATGGCCCTTGCCTGCCCCCAATATCAGAAACCGAGCACGCATTTCTTTTCCAGAAAAGCCATTCCTGCCCTTGCCAGCCACGTGTTATAATAATAATAATAATAATAATAATCTTTATTTCTATAGCGCCAACATATTCCGCAGCACTTTACAAATTCAAGGGTAAACATACAGTTATTACACATTAAAAGTACTTACAAATGAGACACAAGGTGTGAGGGCCCTGCTCGTGAGAGCTTACAATCTATTCGGGTGTATGGGTGAAACATACGGTAAGAAGTGCCAAGTTTACAATGGTCCGGCCATGTTTCATAAATAGGGGGTGGTTTACATGAAAAATCTAGAATCTCAAGCGCGTTGTCTGCATCTGTGTCCGGCAAAGTCCATCTGACCACCGATACATGGACTAGTAACCACGGCCAAGGCCGCTATATCTCTGTGACAGCTCAATGGGGGAGCCGGGTGGATGTCTCTGGCGGTGACGGTGGCTCTCAGGCTCGGTGCATGCGCTTCAAAACCGCAGGGATGGTGCACGGTTCTTTCCCCCAAGGTCCACTGGTGGCATCACATGGCCAGAGAAACCAGGCCATGTTAAAATTAATCTGTCTTGCAGACCATCAACACACAGGTCAGGAGCTATGGATGGCTCTTCGCAACGAGACCGAGCACTGGCTGGGTGACAAAAACCTTGTGCCAGGCAAGGTGGTTTGCGATAACGGTCGAAATCTCCTGACCGCCCTTAAGATCGGTAGGCTGGAGCACATCCCTTGCCTGGCACACGTCATGAACCTCGTCATCCAGAAATTTCTAAAGCGCTACCAGGGTCTGGACTGCCTGCTGAGGAAGTTTCGAGGTCTGAGCTCACACTTCTGCCGTTCGCACCTTGCTTCGTTCCGGCTGGCTGCGTTACAGCGTCAGCTCGGCCTCCCCGTCAACGGTCTCATTGTTGACGTGGCAACACCCTGGAATTCCACCCTCCACATGCTCCAGCGATTGTGGCAGCAGCACAATGCCATTACGCAGTACGAAGTGACACATAGCCTGACAAGCAGCGGTGCGGACCTTTGGGGTGTTGAGCCACGAAGAGTGGAGGCAGGTGAAAGAGCTCTGCACCATCCTTGCGAGTTTTGAAGAAGCCACCAAAATGGTCAGTGCGGATAATGCCCTTGTCAGCATGAGCATTGTGGTGATCTTAGTTCTGGAACAATCATTGGACACTCTGAAACAGCAGGTCCCATCAGCGACGGAGGAGGAGACAGACACACATGTGGACACAGAGCCTTTCTCTCCGTCGAATCCAGAAGGCCCGACAGTTTCGCAACTTTATTGGTCTTCATTAGGCAGTGGTTCAGGGTCCAGGCCTGGTGCAAGGCGGCGCCTCAGCTCTCAGGGTACGTCATCTGAGGCAAGTTGGGGCTATGTTGAAGCGGAGGAGAAGGATGAGGTATTCCTGGACACCGACGTTACTGATGTCCCTGCCTTGGAAAGAGGTTGGCACGAATTTAAGGCGGAGGAGGAAGAGGAGGTAGATCAGTTTGCTAGTGCCCTTCGACCCAGAAGCTTTGAAAATCAAGGCTCCATCTCTCACATGAGTGCTTGGATGCTCCATTTCCTCCAACATGATCCTCGCATTAAGGCCATCAAAATGAACAACAGTTACTGGGTGGCCACCCTCCTCGATCCCCGTTACAAAGCTAAACTCAGCACTTTCCTTCCAACCACCAAAATAGAGAGTAAAATGCAGGAATTGGAGACCGTGCTGATTGATCAACTGGAGACATCTGTTGTGTCTGCTTCACGTTCTTCAAATGTCAAGGTGGAACAACGTCAGCAACGTGATAGCATCTTACAATCACAAAGCATAGAGAGTAACTGGTATATAAAAATAACAATCTTTATTAATAACATATTAAAATCCTACAAACATAGAACAGGTTTTAAAGGGATCCCATATAAGACAGGTCTATTCACTATAATAACAGTATAGATGTAAGTATAATACTGGGAGGTACATGATATATATAATATAACGTCACTCTAGTAAAATCTACCAATGGTCATAGAGAATATTGACTGGTATAACGAGCCCTTAGATTAGAGAAGTATATCAGAGCAGTATTGCTCATCTCAGTAGCCCAATGCCTCACCAGTATAAATGGAATAGACCGGTCGCCCCGACGCACGTTTCGCAAGTCTTTGCTTTTTCAAGGGGTATTATATATTTGAGGGGATTATATGTTAGGTACTCACATAAATTACTCCATCTAAGAAACTACACTCATTAAAGTATTCAAAACAGCATTTAGGAAGTTTGTTAACCCATTAGGTGTTTCACAGAAAATAAAGCAAAGTGGAGGTGAAATGTCAAAATTTAACTTTTTTGCAGATTTTCAAGTCTATCCATTATTCACTGGAAAAAAATATATGTTACCAGGGAAATGCAACTCAACATCGATTCCCCCAATTCTACAGTTTGTAGAGATATCCTAAATGTGGTCCTAGTGCTGTATTTGACTCAAACACAAGCCTCAGAATAGGAGGAGCACCCACTGGACTTTGGGGTTTCATTATTTTTAGGCGCCATTACAGGTTTGAGGACACCTTAAAGGGGTGTTATCGTTTCATTAAATGGTCTTCAGAATAAGGGGACAGTGAAAACAAGCAACTTTGCAATTGGATGTCATTAGCAAAGCTGTCTTGTTCTCACAGTGTCCCTTATCTTGTGTTTTTATTTACACTGATATCCAGTGTGGGTCTAATCCCTCCTGATCCCTCCTCCTTGCAATTCACTAGCTGAGAGCTCATTTACATTCTGTACAGCCCCTGGGTCGATTCACAGAGCTGTGTGTCTGACTCAGAGTTAGGGGCCGTAGCATTTTCTGTTTCCACACCTAGCAGAAACAGACTGCAGCAGATTGTACAATGAGAAAACATGACAGTTTTGACCCTGTGCCTAACTCTCCTGCATACACGCAGATCTGTGCCGTTCTTAGAAAGCTGTAATACATCTCCAGCTGTGAGAGATCAGTGCTCAGATTAGATTGAATGCAGCCTGTGGTATGTATACAGCTCTTATAAAATAAGACTGATAGGGAGAGACACAGTGATATGTGGACTCAGAGGGAGGAGAGGGGGAGTCTCAGGCCAGCCGTGAAGGGGGGGATGATGTCATCCAGCTGGGAGAGGAAGAAATGCCCCTGCATTCACAGAGCTGGGAAGCTAAGAGAAGTGTGACTCAGCCGAAGTAAGGAAGCGATACATCCCCTTTAAGGTCTTGTTCTCCAATTGTTAGTATATATTATGGATACATGGTCCACGTAGCATATTCCACATCATGACACAGATCACAATGCAAACTAAAGTTTAGTTTGCATTGTGATCTGCATTGTGATCTGCGGCTTTGATGGGGAAAATATGCTACGTGGACCATGTATCCATAATATATACTAACAATTGGAATGAAAATGTTATGTGTAGATATAATATACTGATCATGCACATGTGATGTAAGATGCTGTTATGTTCTATTGCTGTTTGACAGACTGGACACCAGTGAGGGGAGGGTATTTTGTAGTCTCCTATTTGAAATTTAGACGCTCGGTTTGGTTCACGGCGCTTTTGGGAGCAGAAAGCGCCCTTTTAAACAGCGGGGGCCCCGAATGGCGGAAGTCTTGCCTTCCGCACATGCGCGCTGGTGCGGGACTGCCGGAAGTGGGTCATCGGCCTCTCTCCTTCCGAACTCTGCGTATGCGCCGCATCATGCCCAGCTGTGGTGTTAGACGCGGCAGCATTTAACTGGGGAGAGCTCACTGAGCGTGTATACCCCTTGAAAAAGCAAAGACTTACGAAACGTGCGTCGGAGCGACCAGTCTATTCCATTTATACTGGTGAGGCATTGGGCTACTGAGATCAGCAATACTGGTCTGATATACTTCTTTTAATCTAAGGGCTCGTTATACCATTTCAATATTCTCTATGACCATTGGTAGATTTTACTAGAGTGACGTTATATTTTAATATATCATGTTCCCTCCCAGTATTATACTTACATCTATACTGTTATTATAGTGAATAGACCTGTCTTATATGGGAATCCCTTTAAAACCTGTTTCTATGTTTGTAGGATTTTAATATATTATTAATAGTATAATGTTGTACCGTGTTAGCCTTTAGAAAGTAGTAGAAGAGTGAAGAAATCAGGCGATACCTTTTAGAGGTATCGCCTGATTTCTTCACTCTTCTAATATATTATTAATAAAGATTGTTATTTTTATATACCAGTTACTCTCTATGATTTGTGATTGTAAGATTCTGATATAGGAGAGTGGTTCTTCATTATGAGAGGCACCCCAAATTTGGTGAGGTTCAGCCTTTGGAGTGTGTTTGGACATATACTAGTGCTATTGGTGATTATTTCTGTGTTTTCTTCACAGAGTCCAACCCCAAGCATAATATGGACTTTAGGTCACGGGATCAATCCTGGACCACTAAGTTGAACGAAGTGTTCAAAGAGGATCCCAATTTGGTTTTAAATGAGGATAATGCCGAATCCAAGGAGTTAAAAACAAAATGGAAGGAGTTACTCCATAAAAGATTAAAAATCTGGTGGAACAAGGCATTTTTACAAAAATATATATCAAAATGTCTTATCCCTAGGAGCCTCAGAGTTAGAGTTCTCCCATCTTTTATGTTTGATGATGTGGTCTTCAGGGAGAAGTGGGAGGAGTTAGCTAATAACTGCTCAAAGGGGTTCATGGATCTCTTGATACAGTTCAATGGAGCCACACTTGACCAAATTGAAGTTGAGATGACTGAAGTTCAAATGAAGATGCAAATTCTCATGACGATGGAAGAGTTGGAAAAATTTAATGCTGATCTCGATAAGGATATAGGCCAGTTGGAAAAAAGAAATTTGTGTCACTAAGTCCAAAAAATTACAGAGAGATGTTAATGATGTAAAATCGGGAAATGTCTATAGATGGAGGCAAAGACAGGTCTTGGTCTAGATCCAGATCTAGCGTCATGTCCAATTAGATCTCAAGATACCACTTCGTCTGAGACAAAATAAGAAAATTTTTTTTAACCCCCCTTTTTTTAACACATTTACTTTTTTTAAGTGAATGCCCTGTTTTTAATGGACCCCAAAACCTGCAGGGTTTTTTTAATTTTAATTTTTTAATAAAGGGGAAAATTTAAATTTTAAAAAAAAAATAAAAAAAAATTTTTGGGGGGGCCCTCTTCTTTTTTGGGTTTGTTTTTTTGTAAAATTTTTAAAAAATTTAAAAAGGGGTGTTCTTAAGAAGGGCCCCCCAAAGGGGGATTTCACCGGGGGTTTTTTGGGCTAACAGGCAGGGATTATTTTTTTTTTTTAAAGTAACCCCAAAGAAAATTTGGATTTGGTACTTTCAACTACCTTTTTTTTTAAAAGGGGTTTAAAGGATCCCAATTTTTTTTGAAGAGGAAATAATCCAAAGGTTAAAAAAAAAAAGGGTTTTTACTATAAAAGAAAAAAATTTTTTGGGGGGAAAAGGATTTTTAAAAAATAATACAAAATTTTAAAACCCTCAATTGGTTTTCCCCAAATTTTTAGTTTTTTTGTTTTCAAGAATGGGGGTTGTAATAACTGAAATTTTTAGGATTTGAAAAAATCAAATAAAAAGAAACCCCCTGCCAAAAAATTTTGGGCGGCAAATTGGACAAATCCGCTGGGGTTGGAAAAAACATTGAAAAAAAAAAAAGGGGATAAAAGAAAAAAAAATAAGTAAAAAAAAAAAAAAAAAAAAAATAAATTTAAAAAAAGAAGGGGGGTTTAATAAAAATTAAAAAAAGAAAAAAATTTTGAAAAAAAATAAAAACAGGGGAAAAAAACAAAAAAGGGGGGAAAAAAAAAATTTTGGGGGAAATTAAGCAGAAAAAAAGGTAAAAATTTTTTTTTTTATAAAATAAAAAAAAAAAAAATTTTTTTGGGGTTAAAAAATTAAAAATTTTTTTTACAAAAAAAACGAACAAAAAAAAAAAAAAAAATTATAGAAAAAAAAAAGAACACTGAAAAAAAAGGAAAGGGTTTTTTAAAAAAAAAATTAATAAAAAAATGAGAATTTCAGAAATTTTCCCTTAAAAAAGGGGGGAAGGGTTTTTTTTTGCCCAAAAAAGAAACTTTTAATTTAAGAGAAAAAAAAAAAAAAAAGGGGAAAAGGGCCAATTTTAAAAAAACCCAAAAAAAATGAAAGGATTCAAATAAAAAAAGGGAAAAAGAAAAAAGGGGAAAAATAATGAGGGTGAAGCAGAAAGGGGGGATGCCCTTGAGAGCAAATAAAAGAAAAACCCTTTTTAAACCAATTAAATTTTTTAAAATTAGAATTTTAAGTTTTTAAAAAGGGTAACCCCCCAAAAAGTTATATTAAAGTAGTTTCCCCTAAAATGACCCAAAAATTTCCCCAAAAAAAATCCCAAAAACCCAATTTGCCCGGGCTCAATGTGTCGGGAATGGGGACTCTGCAAACCTTTTTGTAAGTTTTTTGACCATTATTTGAAACCTTTGGTCGAAACTTCTCCTTCATATGTTGGGGACCGACAGATGTCCTGAGGGGATTGACGGGATCCATGCTGAGGCTGGGATATATCTGGTAAAGCAGATGTTGAAAACCTTTTCACTAGCTCAGACAAAGATGGACTACAGCAGTGGAATTTTTTTTTTAGATCAAGTGGCTTGGGAACCTGACTTGAGTCAATTAATCTTTGGGTCTTCTTAGATTCTACTTAACCATAAAGCCTTTTTATCTTTAAGATCCAAATTTTAAACCAATGCCAAGGGGGGCCGCCCTGGGGGCAGCGTGCGCCCCGGGCCCACGAAATTTATTCCGGGGTTTGGGAGGGCAAGTTTTTTCCCGGAGACTACCAAATATGGAATCAGTTCAATGTGGGTGAGGTATATCGTGATGTGCTGTTTTTATGGCACGGGTCGAGCCCAGTGACTGAGTTTATGAAAAGTTAAAATCCAAAAGAATTAAAATCGACTGACATTTAAAGCTGATGTGAGACGTCTTTAATTCCTGACTTGCCATAGAAATTGATAAGACCGAGTATACAGACAGAGGGTTTTTCGTAAGGATCTCGGGGAAATTCCTTTTGCATGCCCCCTCTTTCCACAATCCATCTACAATTAAGGGATTCCCCGTTGGCCAATTTTTACGTATGCGAGCATATGCTTTCTGATGTAGGTTTGAGATAAAGCAAAGGGTTTGAAAGAGCGGTTTGTGGAAAGGGGGTATAGTAAGAGGAGTATTAAAAAGGGCATATAAAACGTGCCCGACATACCCTAGGGGCCTTTTATGCAACAAAGGGAAAAAGAAGGAATAACAAATTCGATAATCACCACCTTATCAACAAGGATAAAATTACGGGGTATCTTGGCATGCATTTGGGAAAAAAAAAAAAAATGATCCAGGCTGGCGAAGGGGATTCCCGAATATCCTTGATGACGCCAGGAGATCCCCAATTTTTAGAGATGCCTGGTTAAAAGTCACATGTAACCCCAAATCCAACCCTTTGCACCCAAAAACCCAAAAAGGGTTCTTCCCCCGTATAAAGGTGGCTTGCCCCAAAATATAAGAACAACTGTTTCTCAAATTTCCCAATCTACCGAGAATACGGATTTTTCATTTTAAACACTTTTATTCTAAAAATGTGATTTATTGGCTCAATGTCCCTGTTCAAAGAAGTACTTTGGGATCACGACACGCGAATTAAAAATTTTTCGTACGTGACATGTAAGGGGTTCTGCGCGAGGAAGTAGAGGATATTCCCAATTAAAAAAATTTACCCAACACTTCCTTAAAAAACCCTGGGGAAATGATCCAAAAATTTTTGAAAGGTGTGGGATTATGATTCATCTTGGAATTAGAGGAGGGAATGTATAGATCATTGGAACAAAAGGGGGCAAAATGGATTGTTCACTTGACACTATGACCCCTAATGGACTAAACGAAAAAAGAGTTTGCCCCCTTTTTTAAAGGTTTCCACCGATTTTTGTGTCTATGACCTTGGATTTTGATTTAATATATTTTTCCTCTTTTTTAAAAAAATTTTAATCAGTGACTTTTTTTTCCCTTTTTTGTTTTTCATTGGATCTGTGGCATGATGTGGAATATGCTACTGGACCATGTATCCATAAAAATACTAACAATTGGAGAACGCTTAAGGATGCGTTGATAATTTTGAAAAAGTGATGATCAATTTCAGTTGTTTTTCTCTTAAAAAGATTAATAATTACCATTGATACCTTCTCATATTTTGGTTTGTTAATTTATATTAAAACGGCGAAAAAAAATGTTATGTGTAGATATAATTACTGATATGCACATTTAGAAGTATGTTATGTTCTATTTCTGTTTGACAGACTGGAACCATGCGGAGGTATTTTGTAGTTCCCGTTTGAAATTTGATTCTCGGTTTGGTTCACGGGGCTTTTGGAGCATGCGCGGGTTTTCGCGGTGTGGGGAATGGATGCCCCGGGTTCCACTCGGGGGTCCTTTAACGCGCGGGGCGCATTGCGGAAGTTTGCCTTCCCGCATGCGCGTGGGCCGGAAAAGTGGGGCATCGCCCTTTTCCTTCGAAAATCTGCGCAGCGCCGCATCATGCCCCAGCTTGGGTGTTAGAGCGGCAGCTTTAATGGGGAAGCTCATGAGCGTGTTACCCTTTTAAAAAGCAAAAATTACGAAACTTCGTCGGAGCGACATCTATTCCCTTTTTTACTGGTGAGGGATTGGGGTCTGAGATCAGCAATACTGGTCCTGATATACTTCTCTAATTAAGGGCTCGTTATACCATCAATATTCTCTATGACCATTGGTAGATTTTATTTAAGAGTGACGTTATATTATATATATCATGTAACTCCCAGTATTATACTTACATCTATACGGGTTATTTATAGTGAATAGAACCTGTCTTATATGGGATCCCTTTTAAAACCTGTTCTATTTTTGTAGGTTTTTAAATATGTTATTAATAATGATTGTTTATTTTTTTTATCCCCAGTTACTCTCTATGCTTTGTGATTGTAAGATTCTGATATACGAGAGTGGTTCTTCATTATGAGAGGGAACCCAAATTTGGTGAGGTTCAGCCTTTGGAGTGTGTTTGGACATATACTAGTGCAACGTGACAGCAGTAGAGTGACAAGTAGCCGCAGCGGCAGCAGGCATTGTGGCAGAAGCCTTATGGGTGACCTCTGGCAATCCTTATTTACCACCTTACCAATGCATGTAATGCAGGGCACACATTCAACACCCAGAGACCTTAAGATCATGGTGCACGATTATCTGTGTCTCAACACCAATGTTTTTGGATATGTTCCGGACCCATTCACTTCTGGGTATCCAAAATGGATGAATGGCCCGAGCTCGCTGGCCACGCCATAGAGGTGTTGTCATGCCCGGCAGCCAGCGTCATATCTGACCGGACCTTCAGCACAGCTGGAGGAGTCATTACAGACAAACGCATCCGGCTTTCCACAGATAATGTGGATCGTTTGACTTTGATCAAGCGTCATCAGGCGTGGATCTCTGATGAAGTTGTGGCCCCAATTGCCGGGGTCACCAATTAATTGTCAGTCTACTTCACATTCCTCTTCAAACAGAAATGGTCCTCTTGAAAAAAATTTTTGTAAATGATAATTTCTTACTGCAATTTTTATTCTCAGTTCCCAAAGGTCATTTTGGTGGTTTTGCGGTGAGGAGTTGAAAAGACCCCAATTGTACACGGTTTATAAAAAAAACGTATTATTTACTCACTTCATTTTTAAAATTTTTTTTACATGTCAATGGTTTGGGGTCAAAGGTGCTGTGGTTTACAGCTAAATCAAGGCCCTTTTGGAACAGAAATGTTGCTTCTAAGGCTTTTCTCCCTCACAATTTTTAACAGTGGCAGTATAATTTTTTTGGGTCATGTGCTGTAAATACAGCTAACAAAAGGTCCTATTATAAAACCTGTTTTT
Source organism: Phyllomedusa bahiana (assembly GCA_025379985.1). Taxonomy (NCBI): domain Eukaryota; kingdom Metazoa; phylum Chordata; class Amphibia; order Anura; family Hylidae; genus Phyllomedusa; species Phyllomedusa bahiana. The sequence goes on from JAODAL010015502.1 coordinate 82,666, forward strand.
CCCAAAATTTTTCAAGAGTGGCAAAAGGGTCATGTTTGGTTTTAGGGGGTTGGTGCTGTCAAAAACAAAATGGTTTGGACATGTAATGGACACAATTGCAAAATGACTTTTTTTTGCAGATTTTTAAAGATAGTAGCAATCCCGTGTGAGACAACCCCTTTAAAACAATAAAAAAAAAGAGAGGAAAAAAAAGTGTGGTGGGATTCCATCCTATTTTAAAATGTGTTTTTAGAATTAAACTACAAAAAAAAGTTGCATGTTTCAAAATAGCTGATCAAAATATTCCTTGAATTGTACAAGGGAGATACAGGAAGACTTGAAAGTGTAGGTTATTCAGAGAACATGGAGTATGGAGCACTTCGCCCCCACAAGAACGAGACAATTTCCTCAACACATTGAGTAAAAGAGAAAAAGAAAAACCAAGAAAAAGGGCCCCGGGTGGAACGAGCCAACCACAGCTTTCCAAGTGAAGCTCAAATTTGGTCCGACTCTACGGAGGGGGGAAGTGCTCTTAGAGGCAGGAAAAAATTCTAAACGCTCCCAGGTCTTGCTGTGTACTGAGGAAAGGGTGAAGGTCTTAGCTAACTTTCCCCTTCCGCACTTGCTTTAGCAGATGTTTTCGGGTTGCTGCGTCATAAGGGGATTTTGCCATGTTTAAAGAAAGACGGCGCCAGCCTGGTTTTCCCCCGCACCCACTGTAACTCCGGGGCCCTGCTAGCTGAACCTGCATGTTAATGATGACGAACACCCAACCCGGGGTTTTTACCGCACCTACTGTTAAACCGGCAAAGCAGCTGAACCTGGTGATCCCGTTTACAGCCTCACCTGCCTTGATCAGTAATTTCCTTCAACCCACTTTACGTAGAATGCAGGGGTTTTCAGACAGGCCCCGTTGCCTCGGGGGACATTTTTTTCGTTTTTCTTCAAATTTGTGTCACGGGGGAACAATGTCCCCAGTGAATGGGAAAGTACCTCAGTATTGGAAAACTGTTGTTTTTTTAAAATT
>JAODAL010015503.1:0-83669 GCA_025379985.1 Phyllomedusa bahiana
TAGATAGATTAGGTATGTGAAGAAGAGTAGTAGATGTAGATAGAGTAATAGAAGATAGATAGATAGTAGATAGATAGATAGTAGATTGAAAGAGGAATAGATTGGTAGATAGATAATAGATAGATATGGATAGATAGTATGAGATAGAGGGAATAGATAGATTGAGATAGAGAGATAGATAGATAGATAGTATGAGATAGAGAGATAGATAATTGAGATAGATAGATATGAATAGATAGATAGAGAAGATATGAGATAGTGTAGATAGATAGATAGATGATAGTATGAGATAGATAGAATAGATAGAGGGAAAAAATAGATTGGATAGATAGATGATAGATAGATAGATAGATAAAAGATAAGATAGTAGATTGAGATAGATAGATATGAGATGAGGAAAGAAGAAAAGATAGATAAATAGAATGGAGAGAAGTAGATGTGTAGATAGATAATTGAGATAGATAGATAATAGAAGAGATAGATAAATAATATGGTAGAAGATAGTGATAGAATGAATAGATAGATTGAGATAATAAAATAATAGATAGATAGATAGATATGAGAGGAAAGATAGATAAATAATAGATATGTGATAGATAATAGATAATAGATAGTGATAGATGATGATAGATAGATAGGAGAAGATAATATGAGTAGATGATAAAAGAAATAGATAGATAGATAATAGATAGATAATAGATAGATGGTGGGTAAAAAGATGAGCCCGGAATTGTTATTCTGTTTCCGTTTCTCTTGTGGTGAAGAAAAATGATATTGCAGCAGTGATAATTGCCCCATCCGTGCTGAGGCAGCGCCCGGGGCCCCCCCCCGGGGGTTGGGGTGCACTTTACACACTGGATTCACTGTTGTTTAAAGGATTACTTAACTCTTTTTGTCTCTGCAGGAACTCAGGCTCTAGATGGGCGGAGTAATGGGGGAAGCTGGGGGAGATTGTGGACCTAACCTTATTGGTGGGGGGTGGGGGGCATTTACTTAGAGGTGGGGTCCCCATGGCCAAATCTAAATGGGGTCCCTGCCTCAGTTGCAGCCCTTTGACTGGCTCTGAGGCTGCCCCTTTCACTGTTTATATTTCTGGCAGCAGGGGCCGGTGGTGCCCGGGCATGGCTGCCGATCGTGGGATGTGGGACACTGGGTGGAACCAGTGTCAAATCTCTGTCTGCCCAGAGACAATTTTAGAACTGGTTTTCGGGACGCCTAAAAAGGGGTTTTTGGGGAAATGTGCACCTTTATAGAAGGCAAAGAATCATTAGAATGGCAGCGTCCCCTACAAGACTTACCTTTACAGTGGTCTCCAACCTATGGCTGTGGCATAACTACAGCCCTCGCTTCTCTGAGACCAAGACAACGCAGGAAGCTCCGGGTTTGAGGGGCCACACACATTACATTCATGTTGGCTAAGCTTGATGGTTTTGGGGGAAACCATTGAGGTATGGGGGTGCCCCCAACTTTTTGGGGTGATCGTTTTGAGGTTTTAAAAGACCCCGGCCCCCCGTGGGGGTTAGGGCTGAGTTCCTTCAACTTCACATCTCAATTTGGCCAAGGTCAACCCTCTAGTCCAAGGATATCAAACCTTTTCCAAGGGCCCGGGGCAGCATTTTGGGTTTCACTCAAAAGGGCCCTGGGCGGTTAAAAAAACCCCAAATGTCCAGTAAGGTTGTATTATCCCCCCCCTTCCCTTCTGAAACACCAACTTCCTACCCCCGGGGAGAGTGGCTAGGGCCTGCGCCACCATTGTGGTTTTAAGGGAAATGCAACCGGGCACCGCATCCAAAAGGCGCCCGTTGGTGTGGTGCCACCATCTATACCGAAAGGCTGGCTGTGTCCACCAGGGAAGTGAAGAGTCCATCTCTTAGCTTCCAGAACTTGTCCATTCTGGTTCCGGGTCTAAGTTCCTGAGGGCCCCATAAAATAGGTGGGGGGGGGGGGGGGCAACACAAAATGTTTAAAGGATGAAACCAAGGCCATGTCTTTCCCTCTTGCTTCATCATTTGCCTTGCATACATCCTTTTTGCAAATCTCTTCTTTAGGCAATGTTGACACAGCTTAAAATGGGCCGTATTTCGGTCACCTCCACTCGTGGGCTCCAAAAATCGTCCATGGTGGCCCCAAAGGAATCAATCCAGGGTGAACCCCAAAAATTAACTGAAACTGGTGGGCCCAAGAATCAACCCCACTGGGGGCCTCAAGAACAACCCCATGGGGCCCAAGAATCATCTCCACTGGTGGTCCCAAGTTATTCCACGGTGGCCCCAAAAAATCATCCCCACGGGTGGGCCCCAAGAATCACCTCACGGGTGGGCCCCAAGAATCACTCCAAACTGGGGGGCCCAAGAATCTCCCCAAATGGTGGCTCCAAGAATCATCCCCACTGGTGGGCCCCCAAGAATCATCTCCACTGGGGAGCCCCAAGAATCTCCCCACTGGTGGCTCCAAGAATCACTCCACGGTGGGCCCAAAAATAACTCCAGGGTGGGCCCCAAGAATCATCCCCCTGGTGGGCCCAAGAATCAACTCACTGGTGGGCCCCAAAAAATAAACTCCACTGGTGGCCCCAAGAATCATCTCCATGGTGGCCCAAGAATCATCTTACTGGGGGGGGGCCCCAAGAATCATCTCCACTGGTGGCCCAAGAATCATCTCTATGGGGGGCCCCCATAGAATCATCTCCACGGGTGAGCCCCAAAATCATATCTACGGGTGGCTAAAAGAATATCTCCTGGTGGGCCCCCAACTCATCCCATGGTGGCCCCAAAAAAACATCCCCACGGGGTGAGCCCCAAAGAATCATTCCACTGGTGGGCCCCAAGAATAAAACTCCACGGTGGGCCCAAGCAGGGGCGTCGCTAGGCTGTTTTTTCGGGGCTGGCCCCCAAAATAAAACCCCTGTCCCCCGAACCCCCCGGGGCTCCGGCCGCTGCCAGGGGCCCCTGGGCACCGACCTCTCTGCGCTACATGTGACCCGCTGACGCACTTTACAGCGGGGGTTTCCCCGGGGTCCCGACCGCGGGGCCGCCGGGGCCCTTATTGCACTGAGAATCTGCCGGGGCCCCGGTGGCTCAGTGGAGCGGCGCGAGTAATGACCTCATCCGCCGCGCCTGTCCTCGGGCGCACAGCGCGTCACAGCGTGCGCCCCGAGGGCTTGGGGGAGCGGGCTAAAGAGGAAGAGCCGCTCGCCGGGGTTTGCAAAGGTGAGTATTAATGTGTTTTTTTTATGCGTTTACCTGCCTTGGGGCCCCCTATATACTGCTGTGGCCCCATATACTGCTGTGGCCCCATAACCTGTCTCAGTGCCCATATATACTCCCAGTGCCCCTAATACGCCTGTGGCCCCCTAAAATACGCCTGTGTTCCCCCTATTTACTGCCTGTGGCCCCTATATACGCCTGTGGCCCCCATTAGCCTGGGGCCCACAATACCTGCCTGCGGCCTCTTACACTGCCTGTGGCCCCCTATCCCTGCTGTGGCCCATATAATGCCTGGGCCCCTATACCTGCCTGGGGCCCCCATATACCTCCTGTGGCCCCTAATATCCCCTGTGGCCCCATATATACCCCTGAGGCCCCGAACCTCCCTGGGCCCCCTTACCTGCCGTGGCCCCCTATATATGCCTATGGACCCCCTTTACGCCTGTGGCCCCTATACCTCCCTGGGGCCCCATATATCTGCCTGGGGCCCCATATACTGCCTGTGGCCCCATATACCGCCTGTGGCCCCTTATATACCCCTGTGGCCCCCCTATATACCCCTGCGGCCCCTATAAGCCTGTGGCCCCATAACTCCCCTGTGGCCCCATATACTCCCTGCGGCCCCATATTGCCTCCCCGGCCCCCCTTTTACTTCTAGGGCCCCCTATACCTCCCCTGGGGCCCCCCCATCCTGCCTGGGCCCCATATACTCCCTGTGGCCCCATCCTGCCGTGGCCCCCTAACCCCTGCGCCCCCTATACTCCCCTGGGGCTTCATATAGGGTGTGGCCCCCCTTATGCCTGTCCCCCCTTATGCCTGTGGCCTTATTCCTATCTGAGCCCCTAATCCCTCCTCAGTCCCCTATATCTATATCCCTGCTTGGATCCCCCAAATTTTATAACCTGCCTGAGAGTGACCCTAATTTTTTAAAAATGCCTGACATTGACCATATATCTATATCCCTGCCAAAGTGACCCTATATTTATATACCTCCAAATTGAGGGGACTATTCACCTACCTAACTGAGGGGATTATATCCCTTTTAAAATAAGAATTGCGGGAAATGTGAGGTTTAAAGATTTTATGCCCAAACCCTCAGGGACAGTCGTGGCCGGGGAAAAATCAGCTAAGGTGTGCCCGGATGGGAAAAAAGGGGAAAGTAAACGACGCTGATCAGAAAAGACGCCCCTTTGGGGGTCACAAAAATGTAACTGCAGTTAATAAAATTTGATTTGCGGCGTCTACATACAATAGTATCACCACTATTGGTAAATGTATGGCGGTGGTATATGAAAATCGAGCCTGTGTACAGCTGAGTACATGTGGGGGTCGCGTCGGGTCAGGGTTTCGGGCGGGTTATTTGGCCTTTTTGTAGTAATATTTTGGGTCTTGGTTTTGTAGGAGTTTTTTTAGTAACAATCATTTGCCCGGGTTTTGATTTGTCCATGATCGGTGGATTATTCGGGATGTTATTTAGGGTATTACACTGTCTACGGAGGGGGGGGGGGTTTTTTGAAAAGTAAATTTTTATTGGTGTTTTTCTTGTGCTGTGATTTTGCTGAGGCAGGTTTTTAAAAATAGTAGGGGTCACTCTATGTGGAATGTGCAGAAAATTAGTGACAGGAGAGAATTTTTTCTCTGTAAAAACACACCCGCGTTCAAAATGAGGCGCGAAAAATGTAGTGTGAACCCAGCCCTACTGGCAAAACACAAGGGCCCGGGCCCCCGGATGTTTTGGGCCCCTGAAAGCCCCGGGGCCCCAAAAATTCATCCCACTGGGGGCCCCCAAAAATCTCTCCACTGGTGGGACCCCAAGAATCATCTAACTGGGGGGACCCCCAAGATCTCTCCCGGGGGGGGGCCCCAAGAATTTCTCCACTGGTGGACCCCAAGAATCTCTCATGGGGGAAACCCCAAAATTTTACTCCATGGGGGACCCGAATCATCTACATGGTGGGCCCCAAGAATCATCTCACTGGGGGCCCCAAGAATCTTTCAAACACTGGGGCCCCAAGAATCATCTACATGGGGGCCCCAAAAATATCTACACTGGTGGGCTCAGAGTCCTCTGCACTGGTGGGCACCAGGCACTCCAATCCAACACTGGCTTGAGGAGCGGGGCTGGTTTCTGCAGTGGTTTTGCAGTCGCTGTGCAAAGCTCCTTAACTAAACAAGCCTTCAGGGCCGCGCAGCCGAGGTGACATTGCTCAGTAATTACTGATTGTGGCGTCAGAAGAAAGAAATCAATTACCTAATTACGCCATTGTTATTTGTGCTCTTACTTCACATATTAACCCTCTTATTATCCGCTGACATAAGTGCAGATCCCGCTGCAGCCGTGGAAAGGCCTCTGTTGTGCTGTCAGTGCATTTACTCTGCGGCTCCAGAGGAGTAAAGAGAATTTCTCATAGGACAGGACATTGCACGGTGCAGGCCTGCGGGGTGTGATGCATGGTGTCAGGGCTGCAGCCTCTGCTCCGGGGCCCTCCCATACACTGCACTCGCTCTCCTCCCCATCCATCCCTGCTCCATCAGGGCTCCTGGATTCTCTTTCAAGACATCTGCAAGTTCAGCATTTTCTGCTTGAATATCAAGGAAACAAGTGCGCGGGAGTCCCTTAGCTGAGGGGAGAAAAGGGGCCCACACCTAGGAAGGGAGCTGATCCTATGGAAAAAGGGATTTTCGTACATAGATTATGCGAAGAACGAGCAGAGGAGACGTCCATAGCACCCAGCCGGATATGAGGCACTACAAGGCCCAGCAGGACTCCACCACTGGACATAACCACAATGCAATCCTATTTTCTTGTTCTGAAGTACACAACTCCCCAAAAGGGCCCAAAAAATGGCTGATTATAAAAAAAAAAACACTAGACATGACCATAATATAATTCTGTTTTACTATATACTTAGAACACTACAACCTCCAACATGACCGACATCTGGACATGGCCATAAAACAATTGTTTAAGGATCTTTACATAGAGCACCACAACCCCCTAGATGACCGACCACTGAACATGACCATAAAACAAGTTGCTATAGGATTCTATACATAGAGTACTACAACCCCCAATATGACCGACAACTGGACATGGCCATAAAACAATTGTATAAGGTTCTATACATAGAGCACTACAACCCCCTACATGACCAACCACTGAATATGGCCATAAAACAGTTCTATAAGATTCTATACATAGAGTACTACAACCCCCAACATGACCGACCACTGAACATGGCCATAAAACAGTTCTATAAGATTCTATACATAGAGTACTACAACCCCCAACATGACCGACCACTGAACATGGCCATAATACATTCCTTGTCTATGTTAGTTCATGTGTAGTAGGAGCTACAGGAAGTCATAAAAGGAAGCAAAGTAACATAATCTAGAGCGATCGTCATCTGTGTCTATAACTCGGGGTAATTACTCTCTAATGAACAAGGACGGAGATTACATAAAATGACTACTTCCCATCATCTGTAACCTCAAATTTAAAAAAAAAAACACCCCCCTTCCCCCCATCTTGGGGCTTCCATCCTTAAACCCCCCCAACTCCCCACCATTCCGGGCCCAAAATTTTAGAACACTCCCCCTCACCCTTTGGGGCTATCCATGCCTTATAGCCATCCTACTCAACCAACTGGGTCTACCCTGACCCTTAATTGCATACGCCATTCCTCACCTCTCCCGGTCTGTCCATGACCTTAAATAACACTCCATCTTCCTCACCATCTCTGGGCTATATCCTTATAGACTCCGCTTACATCTTTGGGGGTTTTCCTGATTATGCACCTCAGCTCCTCACCATCTCTGGGTCTATCCATGACCTTATAGCAGCACTCAGCTCCTTTACTTTTTCTGGGCTATCATGACCTTATAGAACTGCAGCTCCTCACCATCTCGTCTTCATGACCTTATAGACACTCCACTCCTCACCATCTTGGTCTATCCATACCTTATGGGAAAACTGCAGCTCCTCACATCCAGGTCTTCATACCTTATAGATCCGCAGCTCCTCACATCTCCAGCTATCCATGACCTTATACAACTGCAGCTCCTCACCATCTCCAGGTCATCCAGACTATAGAGACCAGCTCCTCACCATCTCCAGGTCTGTCCATGACCTTATAGTAACACTCCAGCTCCTCACCATCTCTGGGTCTATCCATGACCTTATAGCAGCACTCCAGCTCCTCACCATCTCAGGGTCTATCCATGACCTTATAGAAGCACTCCAGCTCCTCACCATCTCCAGGTCTATCCATGACCTTATAGTAACACTCCAGCTCCTCCCCATCTCCGGGTCTATCCATGACCTTATAGCAGCACTCCAGCTCCTCTACATTTCCGGGTCTGTCCATGACCTTATAGTAACACTCCAGCTCCTCTACATTTCCGGGTCTATCCATGACCTTATAGAAGCACTCCAGCTCCTCTACATTTCCAGGTCTATCCATGACCTTATAGCAGCACTCCAGCTCCTCAGCATCTCCAGGTCTATCCATGACCTTATAGTAACACTCCAGCTCCTCAGCATCTCCAGGTCTATCCATGACCTTATAGTAACACTCCAGCTCCTCACCATCTCCAGGTCTATCCATGACCTTATAGTAACACTCCAGCTCCTCAGCATCTCCAGGTCTATCCATGACCTTATAGTTACAAACCAGCTCCTCACCATCTCCAGGTCTATCCAGACCCTATATAGAGCACCAGCTCGTCACATTCTCCGGTCTATCCATGCTTTAGTAACCACTCCCTCCCAGCATCTCAGGTCTATCCATCACCTTATAGCAGCACTCCAGCTCCTCACCATCTCCAGGTCTATCCATGACCTTATAGCAGAACTCCAGCTCCTCACCATCTCCGGGTCTGTCCATGACCTTATAGCAACATTCCAGCTCCTCTACATTTCCGGGTCTATCCATGACCTTATAGTAACACTCCAGCTCCTCTACATTTCCGGGTCTGTCCATGACCTTTATAGTACACTCCAGCTCCTCACATTCGGTCTATCCATGACCTTATAGCAGCACTCCAGCTCCTCAGCATCTCCGGGTCTATCCATAACCTTATAGCAGCATTCCAGTTCCTCAGCATCTCCAGGTCTATCCATGACCTTATAGTAACACTCCAGCTCCTCCATCTCAGGTCTTCCATGACCTTATAGTAGTAACTCCAGCTCCTCACCATCCGGTCTTCCTGACCTTATAGTAACATCCAGCTCCTCTACATTCCGGTCTATCCATGACCTTATAGTAACACTCCAGCTCCTCTACATTTCCGGGTCTGTCCATGACCTTATAGTAACACTCCAGCTCCTCAACATCTCTGGGTCTATCCATAACCTTATAGTAACACTCCAGCTCCTCAACATCTCTGGGTCTATCCATAACCTTATTGTAACACTCCAGCTCCTCAGCATCTCCAGGTCTATCGATGACCTTATAGTAGCACTCCAGCTCCTCACATTCCGGTGTATCCATACCTTATAGTAACACTCAGCTCATCACATCTCCAGGTCTATCCATACCTTATAGCACACTCACTCTCAGCATCTCCGGGTCTTCCATAACCTTATAGCACATCCAGTTCCTCACATCTCCAGGTCTATCCATGAACTTTAAACACACTCCAGCTCTAGCATCTCCAGGTCATCATGACCTTATAACACCAGCTCCTTACATCTCCAGTCTATCCATGACCTTAATAGTAACATCCAGCTCCTCTACATTCTCATGGTCTATCCATGACCTTATAGTACACTCCGCCCTCACCATCTCAAGGTCTATCCATGACTTTATAGCAGCACTCCAGCTCCTCACCATCTCCGGGTCTATCCATGATGATATAACAGCACTCCAGCTCCTCAGCATCTCCAGGTCTATCCATTGACTTATAGCAAGCACTCCAGCCCTTCCATGCCATCTTCCAGCTTCCCTCTAGAGTTACGACACTTTAGTAGCAGCACTCCAGCTCTCAAATCTCAGGTGATCCATGATTATAGCAGCACTCCTGCTCCTCACCATCTCAAGGTCTATCCATGATGATATAGCAGCACTCCAGCTCCTTGCCATTTCCCAATCTATCCATGTGCTTATAGCTCCTCATCTACTTCGAGTCTATCGATGACTTTATAGCAGCACTCCAGCTCTTCAAAATCTCCAGGTGAATCCATGACCTTATAGTAGCACACCAGTGCATCACTATCTCCAGGTCTATCCATGTCCTTATAGCAGCACTTCAGCTGCTCATCATCTCCAGGTCTATCCATAATCTTACAGAAGCACCAATACTTCCACCTAAGTATCTTCAAACACTCCATATAGAGATACCAGAAGAAGACATTGGTGGAAAATTATGAGCTGAGACCATCACCAGTCTCCAGTATAAAGGGGATACGTTATAACGTCCAAAGCACTGGAGATCTCAAATGTTATCACTGGTCTTCATCGAGTGTCCAATCAGACAATTCCAGTGATAAAACCCATGAAGCAGAGTCCAGGGGGCTCAGATAGTCTACCAGTGGGCGTTGGTTCCATCTCCAGATGTCCACAGACCGAGATGTAGACAAGACAGAAGGTGTCACCACAATAAGGCCATGTCCCCACGGGTCGGGTTTTCGGCCGGTTGTTCAGCCGGTTTGCAGTTTTTCACCGGCCGAAAATGAGCACAATTGTGCTCTATGGAAAACCCGTGCTGCAGTCCCCACTGTCCGCACTGCACGGGTTTTCCGCCCGGCGGTTCTGTCGCCGGCGGTCCGGCGGCAAAACATACGTTAGGGGCCGTTCACACGGCACAGGACAAATACCTGCCGGTTTGCCGGCCAGTATTTGTCCTGTTTTGCGGCTGTCCTCACGGCCGCGGGGGGGGGGCGGCTTTTCTCCGCGATGAGCGGAGAACAGCCCTCCCCCTCTCATTGACATGCACATGTTCTGTCCGGAAACCGGACGGAAGATTGTGCATGTACAATGTTTTGTCGCCGGACCGCCGGCGACAAAACCGTCGGGCGGAAAACCCGTGCAGTGGGGACAGTGGGGACTGCTGCACGGTTTTTCTATAGAGCCCTGTTCTGCTCATTTTCGGACGATTTTTCAGGCGGTCTGAAAAACCGCAAACCGCCTAAAAAACCGGCCGAAAACCTGTGCAGTGGGGACATGCCCTTAAGCACCATCTTCCGTTCGGTTTCCAGACGGAAGATGTGTTTCTCAATAGGAGGGGGGAGGGCTCATCGCGGAGAAAAGCCGTTCCCCTCACGGCTGTGGGGACGGGCGAAAAACAGGACAAATACCGGTCGGGTAAACTGACCGGTATTTGTCCTATGCCGTGGGAACGCGCCCTAAAAAATCAGGTCCCTAGATGAAGGGGCGTCTGCGTTGCATCTTATGATATGCTCTGTGATTTTAGGTGGAATACCCCTTTAAGTAGATCTCATAAATAGACCCTTTCCTCCTAAAGCTGAAAGGTCTCTGTGGCAATAATCAGCATCGTGAGGCTGAGCGCTCCCAAAACCGCCAGTCAGTGTCAGACACATTTGACCCGTTTGTTTAATAGAGAAGTGGATTTTATTGACCTAAAAATGTCTTTGCCAACCTGCAGTTTACTTTTCTCTCTGGATCTCATCCAGTCATCACCAGATACACGGAAACGCACGCACGCCGCGAGAGAGTGGAGACAGCGTGAGTGCATCCCAAAAAGAGGCGGACGCCGATCACATCTACATTCAAAGGCTAAAAAACATTGTAACAAAGCATTAGCTGTGAGAAATAATAGTCTAGACAATCCTCTGTGTGGGGAACTCATTAGCTAAAATCTTTCTCCATCCTAACAGTTTGTTACAATGTATCAGTCTGGACAATACTCTGTGAGATCAACACATAAGCTAAAATCTCTCGCTGTCCCGTCAATTTTTTACAATGTATCAGTCTAGACAATGCTCTGCAACACATCAGCACAAATCTCTCTACGTCCTAACAGTTTGTTACAATGTATCAGTCTGGACAATACTCTGTGACATCAACACTTCAGCTAAAATCTCTCGCTGTCCCATCAGTGCTTTGATTCAGGGTTGGTCCCAAAGTTGGGGTTAGGGTTAAAGGGGTTGTCTCACTACATGGATTCATCTCACCTCAGTCCTGTTTTCTTGGTTTCATTTTGAATTCAGGGGCGTGTTTACTGGCTTCCACTAGGCTGCAGTAGAAGCCAGGTCTGTAACTATAGCAACCAGCGCTGGCAGCCTATCAGGATAGATCAAGCAGGTCTGTAGCTATAGCGACCTGACTAGCTGATGCAGCCATACAAGAGGGGATATCTAGGGATAGGTAGGACACTGTTAATTTACATATATTAACAAGTGACTTGTTTTTGCAAGATCTTTAACATACAAAGCAGTCCTTGTAGTGAGACAACCCCTTTAAGGTTTTTCACTGTTCTTTAAGGGTAAACTTACCTCTCTGCGGCGCTTCCGGTCCCACTCTCACTCCGATGGCACATTGAACCGGAAGTGACATCGGATCAAGAGTGCAGTGGGATGATGTGCGCTTCAGAGAGGTAAGTAAACCCTTACAGGACTGTAAAAAACCCTAGCCCCAACCCTGTTTAGGGACAGAGTGAAAAAAAAATTCTGGTTGAGGATGCCCCAAACCCCAAATTTTATCACAGGTTCAGTGAAAACCTTCGTGCCACACTAATAACATTGAGTTTTAAAGGAGCCCTTTGTTGTTTTATTTTCCTTTAGTTCATTAGAAATTGGTCCTGCCAGTGATTTTGTTTCCCTGCAGATGAATACAGGATATCTCACTGCTGCCACCGGGCCATGAAGGGAATCTCTCTATGTATTCCTGTAGGAGGGTCAAAGTCAGTCTCATAGGAATGTATAGAGAGAGAGAGAGGGAGAAAGAGGCTTCCCATCAGCAACAAAAGCACAGTGTCAATTAGCCAACTAGAAGTTTCCATGTGGACCTAAAACAAGGCTGTTGCATCAGCCAGAAATCCTGTATGCAGCTGCAGTTAAGCAAAGTTACTGGCACTACAGTGCACCTAGGAGCAATTTCTAATGACTGTTGCATCAGCCAGAGACCCTAAGCAAAGTTACTGGCACTCTAGTGTACATAACGCAATTTCTAATGGCTGTTGCATCAGCCAGAAATCCTGTGTGCAGCTGCAGTTCAGCAAAGTTACTGGCACTACAGTGCACCTAGGAGCAATTTCTAATGACTGTTGCATCAGAAACCTGGACCCTTAGCAAAGTTACTGGCACTTAAAGGCAATTTCTAATGAACTTAGGGTGGAAAAACAAACAAATTGGAGTGTTTCTTTAATAGAGTCCATACTGTTTATCTCACATTGGAATATGCAGACTGAATACAACTGTAACAATCCCGCAGCTGTTCAGAGCCTCCTCTGTAGTTACATCCACTTTCATGGTGCTACTCCTGGAATCTAAATGATCGAAGTCTCATCCAGACCCCAACACATCCCATTATAAGTCAATTACAAGTCAGCATGCAGATCCATTGCATGTCTGACCCAGCACAGCCTTCACAGCAGGTGTGAACAGAGCCATAGAACAGGCTGGATTTTCATCATCTTGGTGTCAACAAGAAATTCTCCCATTCACTGACAGTAAGCAGAGATCTTGAAAATGGTGATGAATTGAAACAAAAAAGTATATTAAATGGTTTCCCCATAACCCTGTCATGGCCTGACTGGCGGAGACTAAACATTAGAGCACAAGTCACATATTAGCCAATCACAGGTCTGCGCTGAGCGATGTTGTTGCAGAGCCGCATTCCTTACGGGTCAACGTACAATAATTTGCATTCTCCAATGTTGCAAAATGTCAGACAGGTCATCACATCACATGCCGCGCGCTACATTATTGTAAACATAATACCCCCCCCTCGCCACAACCACAACCCTCAGATTCCACACAAACGAACCTCCAAAGGTCCGAGCACTAGAACCAGCGGAAAGGAGTCCAACTCCCCCCCCCCCTCCCCCCTCTGCTCATTGCTCAAGCCAAAAACACTCCACCCCAGTAGAATCTAATATACCATGTAACACGTCGCCCTGTATACCACACCCTGGGCACCCGTCATCTGCAACCGTACTACAACCCCCAGCAGATCAGTGTTGATACATAACTATCCATTGTTTACTGTTTAGAATCAACATTGTTACATTTATTGTCAGCTTTACTGACTTAAAAGGGAACGCCACCTGAAATGTATCTTCTACCATGTCGTATAGACACACGGGCCCTCGTTAACTATCACTTTATAAAAATTAGACAGCGTGAACTTAGGCAGTCGAAAAATGTGCCAGATTTATCCCACTAGCTCAGGCCGATGGATAAATTGCAGATAAAGTCCAGCTTTTTACACCCACTTTATGTTTGGCTTACTTTCTCCACCACAATTTTGTCGCATTATGGCCACACCCAATTTCCCACAAAGTCACACCCACTTTCCACTAAGCCACACACCCCCCTATGTCGAGAAGTATGCAGGAAAGTGTCTAAGCCTATAGAAAATGTCCTGCGCCATGCAGTTCCCCAAAACGCCATACTTTTCCCCCCCCTGCACGATTTAAGACACATCCAATAGTAAATGAGGGCACTGAGCGCCATTGATTGAAAGTGGGAGTTCCCCTTTAAATGAGAGATGGTAATTTGTTATTAATGTATCAGAAGCCACTCACCAGCCCGTAGGGTCAAATCAGCATGACCACCCAAAGTCCCATGTTAACCTGGAGTGCTGGGAACCACCGCAATGTCTACCCTTCTTAGGACTTGTATGTTTTGTTCTCTCGGGTCTCTTCTCCGTCGTCTGTTACAATTCCAGCCTTAGTCCTGATACTTTTCTATCAGTTTCTACTCCCCGCGCGTTCTCCTCGTCTCTTCCCTTCCACCCTCTCACCCTCTCGACGGTCAATGTCCCACTGTTTGAGTCTTCGTCTCCCGTCCAGCCCCTCCGCTTCTCCTATTCCTCGTTCTAGAAGATGAAACTTGAAATCCCCCCCCAAAGCTGATCATTCCAAAGGGGGGCTAATTTTAGATGGATCAGGCAGCCCTCCCTCCTGCCCCTGCCTCAGACAAGGGCGCACCACCGTGCACTCTTGGTAATTTCTGAGCCCGGGGCAGTTTTCAGGAACACGGATGAAAAATCTAAAGGAGAGAAAGAAAGAATGAGATTTCTGAGACAGATGATTGAGGTGACGCTGCAGGAACCTGAGCACTGCCGATGTCGTCACTGAGAACGCGCTGAGGTTCAACATATTATATCTCTGTATTAAGGAAGACGGCTACGGAAATGACCTTCTGTCTGGAGGAGCTTCTGTCCGCACCAGGATATTTTCAGAAGTGGTCACAACATTTACGCTGAGAATATTGCAGAAATGACTAGAGAATTGTGCACATCCTGAGGACCAGCATTCACCCAGAACTGGTGCAGAGAGATGGTTTCACCAGTCCAGAACCAACCAGGGCATTTTTTTTGGAAAGGCAATCACATGTAAAAAGTCATTGGATACTATAGGATTTGAAATCACTTATGATTGGTGGTGTCTGACCTATGGGACCCTCAGCAATCCGAGATTATAAAGAGGTCACCAGCTCCAGGCCACCAGACATTCCATGTTAAAGGTGGATTCCCATTCCTATAAACTGAATGGCATATTGCTAGGATTTGTGATCACTTTGCCACTCGGTGTGTAGTTTGACCTATAAGATCCTCAGAATTCAGAAGTTAAAGAGATCTACCAGCTCCAGCCACCAGGGCAATTTGGTAAAAGGTATTCCCATTGTATAAAGTCATCGGCATATCGCTAGATGTGCGATTCTACTTTATACATTGATGGTGGAGGTCCGACTTTGAGACCATAACCAATCCTGAAATTAAAGAAGGTCACCAGCTCCAGACCACCAGGACATTCCTTGTTAAAGGTGAATTCACATCCTTTAAACTGACTGCATATTTTTAGGATTTCTGATCACTTTGCCACTGGTGGTGGTCCGACCTATAGGACCCTCACCAATCCTGACATGAAAGAGGGTCACCAACTCCAAACCACCAGGGACCTTTTTGTTTAAAGGTATTACAATTGTATAAAGTCATGGCATATCGCTAGGATTTGCAATCACTTTTTGACTGGTGGTGGTCCGACCTATGGAGTCCTCACCAATCATGATAGTAAGGGGACCAGCATCTCCAGCCACCAGGGCGTATCCTTTTCTAATAATCCTAGAGAAACCTAAGACTGAAGGGGGTCATCACAATGTCCCAGATATTTCTTCTATATAATAAAGGACCTACAATGACACAAAAACGTTACTTTGGCCTCCTCCCTTCATTTACAAACCGCTAACTTACATTTTTCCACCAATCATCTAAAGTGACATCCCTGTGCAATGAGAATGTCACCAGCTCCAGGCCACCAGGACATTTCTTGTTAAAGGCTATAAGCAGACCACACAATGCTAGGATTTGCGGTCACATCATCACTGGTAGTTGTCCAACCCAGGGGACCCTCACCTTTTTTGAGATTAAAGAGGGTCACCCCCATCTCTCAGGCCTACCAGGACCAATCCTTATTAAATAAGTATTCCCATCCTACTAAATTGACTGCATATTACTAGATTTAGAATCACTTTATGACTGGTGGTGGAACTTATAGGACCCTCACCAATACCTGAGATTAAAGAGGGTCACCACTCCAGGCCACCAGGTGCACTTTTTTGTTTAAAAGTATTCCCATTGTATTAAAGTCATAGCATACTTGGCTAGGATTTGGCGATCACTTTCATGATTGTGGTGGTCTGACCTAAGGACTCTAACCAATCTTGTGATAACAGAGGTTCCACCAGCTCCAGCCACCAGGGCATTTCCTTATTAAATGTATTCCAATCCTATAAATTGACCGAATACCGGCTAGATTTGCAACACATTATGACTGGTGGTGGTCCGACCACTGGGACCTCACCTACAATTATAACATTACTTATGATTGGAACCATCCAACCAGTATAAAAAGTGTTTGTAAACTCCTAGGGAATGTCCTGGTGGGGTGGGCTGGTGCTGGTGATGTATCTCATCCTGCACAGTGATGACACCTCCAGCTGACTGGGGAAAAACACATCAGTAATCGGGTTCAAACGGTTACAACCAAGAGGGAGGAGGGAAATGCTCTTAAGCCCCATAAGAAGACACCTTTGTTATAAATGGATCCCAGATCTGGATCACCACCAATCAGAAATTGACTGCAAAATCTAGTGATATCCACACTTTGTAAATGGGAACACCTTTCACAAGGAATGCCCTGATGGCAGGTGCTGGGGAATATAATCTAATTTCCATTTCTCACTGCTTCCCACTTGATCATGTGACCTGCATCAGAATACAGGATTTCTCACTCTGCCCCTGGGTCATGATGACCTGCAGCTGAATACAGGATTTTTCTCACTGCTGCCACGTCGGTCTGTGACGCTGCAGCTGAATACAGGATTTTCTCACTGCTGCCCCTGGGTCATGTTACCGCAGCTGAAATTACAAGAGTCCTCATCTGCTGTGCCACTGGTCTTGTGACCTCAATCTGAATACAGTGATTCCTCACTGCTGCCCCTTGTTCATGTGACCCCATTAATACAGGATCCTTCGCAACTGCTGCCCCTGGTCATGTACCAGCAAAGCTGAAAACAGGATTATCTCACTGCTGCCCCTGGGATCAGTGACCTTGCAGCTGAATACAGGATTCTCACTGCAGCCAATGGGTCATAGTGACCTGCAGCTGAATACAGATTCCTCACTGCTGCCCCTGGGTCAAGAGACCTGGCAGCTGAATACAGATCTCTCACTGCTGACCCCTGGGTCATGTGGCCCTGCATCAGAATACAGGATTCCCTTCACTGCTCCCCTGGGTCATGTGACCTAACAGCTGAATACAGGATTGATCAACTGCAGGCCCCTGGTCATGAGACCTGCACTGAATACAGGATTTCTCACTGCTTCCACTGGGTCCATGTGACTCTGCAGCCTGAATACAGGATTCCCTCACTGCTAGCCCTGGGTTCATGTGACCTGCAGCTGAATTAAAACAGGGATTTTCTTCAACTGCTTCCACTGGGTCATGTGACCCTGCAGCTGAATACAGGATTCCTCACTGCTGCCACTGGCTCATGTGACCTGCAGCTGAATACAGGATTCCTCACTGCTACCACTGAGCTGCTGAAACGCACAGCATGGTTGTGTGACCCTGAAGGGAATCTCTCTATGAATTCCTATGGGAGGTTCAAAGTCAGTCTTATAGAAAATGTACAGAGAGACACGACATTCTTCAGCATCAGAAACACGGGCGACATGTCATGATCGGAGTTGCGCCTGTTTCAGGCGTATACTGCGCCTCACCGCTCCGAATCCCCTGTCGGACGCAGGATGCGATGTTTTAGACACACCAACCTCCGCCACTTTCGGATGCGCCTAACAATAAAGGGCAGCAGTGGGCCCTCCGAGGCGTTCTGGGGCGGACGCGGCAAAATTTGAAAACTCCGAGGCGTCATGATCGCGGGTCATTCAAGTGAGGCGCATTCCCAGCTCCGACGGCAGCCCTAGTTTAATGAGGTCTATCTTGAGCAGAAGTCTGAAGTGGAGCGCTGAATGCTTTTTTGGTTAATGCGCTCGAGTTCTACATTACAGCAGTACATTACTACAATTAAATGAATTGTCAAGAGTAAAAATAAATAAGCCAGAAATCCGCTTGAGGACAACTATGCCCAGCAAAGCTTTGGTTGTATATACGAATTCATTCAACTTCAAAGCAAGCAAATACATCTTAAATAGCTGTTATTGAAAATGTTTGAAAATCTCCGATGGCGAAAAACAGTTCTGTAATGACAATGCAAATACGTTCCCACACCCATTGTGACAAACTGATTGCAATGTAATTCCGAAACGGTTTTTCGCATCGGGAGATACATTCCCCATAGTAAAATAATGGGTGGAATGTACTGTTCAGAGGCGAAATCCGTTCCGGAATTACATTGCAAATACGTGTCACAATGTGTGAACGTATTTTGCAATGTCATTACGGAACTGAATTCGCCTCAGAGTACATACACAGTGTGAAAATAAAATGGGATTGGTCCCTCAAATGAATTAGTAATAAATACATATCCAGGTGCTTTGAAAATTAATCAATGTTAAATACTAGTTTTTTACAATCACATCAATGACAATATATATATTAAGGCTTCAAAGAAAAAATCTATCCACTACCAAATGTATTACAAAGTCCATTAAATTACACTAATTTAACATCACATAAGCCAATGCATGATGTTGCCCAGATATTGCCCAAAATGTTGACCAGATTTGCAATGGGTTGCCCAGGTGTTTGACCAGATTCTGTCCAGAATGTTGCCCAGTGTTGCCAGATGTTGCCCAAGGTGGTTGGCCAGATGTTGCCCAGAAGTTTGCCCAGTTGTTGGCCAGATGTTGCCCAGGTGTTGGCCATATGTTGCCCAGTTGTTTGCCCAGGTGTTTGGCCAATGTTGCCCAGGTGTTTGCCCAGGTTTGACCAGTATTTTGGCCAATGTTTGGCCAGATGTTTGCCGCAGTGATTTGGCCAATGTTGCCCAGGTTTTGGCCAGATTTGGCCAGATGTTCACAGGTGTTGCCCAAATGATTATTTTTTTTTAATTTATTTTGTCCAAAAATGACTTTTGTTCTTCTTTATCACCTGTATTAAATTTTGTAACAACAGCAAGATCCAGCACAGCGCAGGGTGCCCCCAAGCAGTCCCTTCACGTTCCCCGGGCTTCGTTCTAGACTAGTTTAACATCCTAAATACGTCGTAAAAACATCACCAAATGTGCTAAAATATAAGGAACTATTACTTACAATGATCCTATGGAAATCCGGACGTAATTGCGACAACACCTGGCAACATGTGGGCAACATTGGAGAACATCTGCATTGGCTTATTTTTGATGTAAAATAGGTGCATCTCCCCTATTTAAAAACCTTTTGAGGTGATATTTCTTTCTTTAGAGATCCTGATATATAATTTCTTTTCATTTTTATCATTCCATTTTTGCAGACATTGAAATCGATTTTATACCACTTTAATAATTCTCGTTTATTCATTCATTCATTGAAAGACCACTATTTTTCTGATTCACTAACAAGCTAATGCTTTTTTCGCTGAATTCCCGCTGTCCGCCCAGATTTCAAAGACATGTGAGGCGCATCCTTCTGCTCCTTAGTCCCGCACTGCGCCTCACACACTGCCGAGGCGCGGTGACTCTACACGAATGTATGACTCAGCTTTCAACTTTAAATCGGAGCGTAAACGTTGCGCTCCGACGCGCCAAGATTCATACATGTCGCCCACAGAGTCTATCAGCCAATCAGAGAGCAGGTCATGTTACCTAACAGAGACTGTTGCATCAGCCAGAAATCCTGTATGCAGCTGCAGGTAAGGAATGTTACTGGCAATACTGTGCAGCTAAAAGTAGTTTTTTAGAGCTGTTGCATGAGCCAGAAATCCTGTATGCACCTGCAATGAACTCATTTTTAATGAATTAAACTGAACTGTAGTGCTCCTTTAAGTGTCATTGCCTGCGTAGTCCTTATCTTTCGTCCTGTGTGCCCAGTTCCTTCCTGCCGCCCTGTGTCGGATGACCCCCACTTTGATATGGTGGCGCACCACCATCCTGAATCCGCCCCACAACAGGGCTCCCACTATTTATACTGTTTCTAAGTGAAGGATTCCTCGCTGCGGCCGCTGCCTTCAGTCTTCACACTCACGTCTGTTTGTAAAAATTTTTCGAATTTGTCAATATCTGGCCTTTTGCCTAAGACTGCCGCTGCTGGTTAACTCGGCGTGGTGCACTTAATTTAAAGGGAACCTTAAACCCGGGCAGCAACAAAAACAGAAACAAAAACTCATCGGAAGAATCCTCGAAGCCGTAGAATAACTTATAGATCAGATCATTAGGAACAATGGATGAAACAGATACAATGTAACAGAATAAGACGGAGGCAGAACGTCCGCTGCAATATGGTGGCATCCCAATGCCCGCTACAATATGGCGGCATCCCAATGCCCGCTACAATATGGTGGCATCCCAATGCCCGCTACAATATGGCGGCATCCCAATGCCCGCTACAATATGGTGGCATCCCAATGCCCGCTACAATATGGCGGCATCCCAATGCCCACTACAATATGGCGGCATCCCAATGCCCGCACCGGGGGAGGCACACACTAGTGGCAACTGGGTTATACCATGTAACAAAAAATTGTGAGAAATACAGGATTTCCAAAACAAGAAACAAGGTGCAAAAGTTTTAGAGTATTTACTTGCTGCAAATAAGCTTCTAACAATGTGCAGCCCTCATTGACAATGATTTTACAATCGTATTTTTTGGCACGTACCATACGCTCCGCAATAGAGCTGATACGTCGATTCTTTGCGCCGCTTCCGCCCCACTGAATAGAGTTGCTTACCAGGTAGAAACCTGCCTCGGGCCATTGCTCATTGAAAGCACAGGCTTGCAAGCAAACACTTCCAATGGCCCTAACAGACGTGTCTGTGGTGCGCACTTTTGCGTCGTGTGAACTCAGCCCTAAATAAATAACTGGGGTGAATGTCAAAACCAATACAATCTTATATAGTAAAGAGCTGATGTGTCATGTAATGACTCATGTATGTATCCTTCATACTCTGATATAGGGGTAGCTATAGAGGGTTCAGTGGTGGCAGTGAATACCGGGCACTGGAGCCTAATGGGGGCCCAAAAACCACATATGAGGACATCAGTATAATAAATGGCACATGGAAATGGGTGGGGGGGGGGAAAAACAATTTGAATTGGGGCCCGGAAATTAAGTTATATCTCTGACCACTACTAACATCGAAGAGCAAATCTGAGATTGTACCAAAAAATAGTTAAATATTTGTCAAGTAAATTAGTCCAAAAAAGAAAAGTCCGGCATCCAATGAGAACAATAGGAATAAATAAAATCACATTTTAATAAGTCCAATTAAAATGAGAACTTTATGCTTATGGTCTCATGTGCCTCTGACGCGTTTCAAGCTTATGGGGCTCTTATTACTTGAAATGCGTCAGTTGGACATGAGACTAAGCACTTAAGGGGACATGTATGAAAACTGTCTTGGTCTAAGACTTTTCTTGTTGCCGATAGGAACCAATCAGGGTTCCCCTTTCATGTCATATAGTGCTCTGAAGAAATTAAAGGAGAACCCCGATTGGTTGCTATAGGCAACAAGAAAGGTCTTAGACCAAGACAGTTTTCATACATGTCCCCCATAGTTCTCATTTTAATTGTACTTCTTAAGATGTGATTATTAACTACCACTACTAAGAGATTATACCAAAAAAAGATAAATATTCGTCAAGTAAATTAGTCTGAAAAAGAAAAGGGAATTTTGTCCAGCGTCCAATGAGAACAATAGGAAGAAATAAAAGCACATTTCAATAAGTAAAATTAAAATTAGAAATTTATGCTTAAAGTCTCATGTTCCTTTGGGGCATTTCAAGACTCTGAGGCTTTTAGTCTTATGACTTGAAACGCGTCAAGAGGACATGAGACTATAAGGATAAAGTTCTCATTTTAATTGGACTTATTACAATGTGATTATTAACTACCGCTACTAACATCAAAGACAAAATGTGAGATTATAACAAAAAAATTATAAATATTTGCCAAATAAATTAGTCTAAAAAAGAAAAGGGAACTTCGTCCAGCGTCTAATGAAAACAATAGGAATAAATCAAATCACATTTTAATAAGTACAATTAAAATGAGAACTTTATGCTTATAGTCTCCTGATGCGTTTCAAGGCTCTGGGGCTCTTAGTCTTATGACTTGAAACGCGTCGGGAGGAAATGAGACTATAAGCATAAAGTTCTCATTTCAATTGTACTTATTAAAATGTGATTTTATCTATTCCTATTGTTCTCATTGGACGCCGGACAAAATTCCCTTTTCTTTTCTGGACTAATTTACTTGACAAATATTTATCTTTTTTTTGGTATAATCTCACATTTTGTCTTTGATGTTAGTAGTGGTAGTTAATAATCACATTGTAATAAGTCCAATTAAAATGGGAACCATATGCTTATAGTCTCATGTCCTTTGACGCATTTCAAGTCATAACACTAAAAGCCCCATAAGCGTGAAAAGCGTCAGAGGGACATGAGACTATAAACATAAAGTTCTCATTTTAATTGTACTTATTATAGTTTTATTTTATTTATTCCTATTGTTCACATTGGATGCCAGAAAAAAATCCCTTTTCTTTTTTAAACTAATTTACTTGACAAATACTTATAATTTTTTGGGGTATAATCTCAGATTTTGCCTTTTGATGTTAGTAGCGGTAGTTAATAATCACATTTCAATAAGTCCAATTAAAATCAGAACTTTGGGCGAGATGTCCGAAAATTGTCGGTGCTACGTCCGTTTTTAGGCGCATTAAATAAATGTAAGGTGCGCCAGAAAGTCCAACCCTATCAAAAATCTGGCATCAGGTATACCTTGCATAGTAAACATAATGCGCCTAAAAATGATGCGCTATGCGCCTCCATAACGAAATGCGCCTATTGAGGTGCATAGCACATCATCACAAGTGTATGTGTTACATTTCATATACGTAATAATAAGCTATGCGCCTCCGTGCACGATGTGCCTCAATAGGGGAATTAAGTACCCTACTAATGATATTCTATGTGGCGTGATTTGCGCAAATCGCGGCACAAAACATTTCATTGGTAGAGTATGTAATGCCCATATCGAGGCACATCGTGCACAGAAGCGCATAGCTTATTATTACAAGTATATGAAATGCGCCTAACATATATACACTTGTAATGATGTGCTATGCGTCTCAATAGGCACATTTTGTCATGGAGGCGCACAGCACATCATTTTTAGGCACATTACAATGTGTCGTTCCCGGCATTTAATGCGCCGAGTTTTGGTGTACGACAGTTCATTTACATCCAAAATATGACGTCAAAAGCAGTTTTAGCGCAAAATAGACCAAAAAACTGGCGTTGGCGTATTGAGAAATGTCGCCCTTAAGGCTTATAGTCTCATATTCCTCTGACGCATTTCAAGTCATAAGAATAAGAGCCGCATAAGCTTGAAACGCGTCAGGAGGACATGAGACTATAAGCATGTCACGTACACACTCACCAGCACGTGACTGGGGGCCACTGTAATGGGGTAGATTTATCTCCACTTGTGCTCACCTCTCAATCAGGTAGCGAATCAAGCATAAATCGCACCACAAGACAGTCCCAGCACCCCAAAAATATATCCGCTGCCACCACCTTCCTTCAATAATCAAACAAGGCATCAGCCGGAAGGAATCTGATTCCTAACAGGTATTCTAAAAACACGTAAAAAATGCTTACAGGCCACCTCACTGCTCTCTCAGCAGTTACAAAAAAGAAAATACACTCCTTCAAGGAAATGGATCCGTGCAACAACAAGAATTAACGTATTACTGATAACTTTAATATTAAAATGATTTACAGTGCTTACATAAAATATAATAACAATGACTATGACATACACATCATTACAGTTATGAAAATAAAAGGGAGAAATACTTAGAAAGGTTTCACACTTACAAGGTGTTTCAGCTTTCAGATCCAAGGGGTTTGGATGGAATATGGGACACAGCTCAATCCAGGATTGACCCCCAAGCTTTGAACACCGATTAGAGTCTGGCCACATGTCTAATACCTGTCCAGGTTTCCCCTCCTCTCTCATATTTGCCTACTCTTTTACTGGCTGAAAATATGAGGTGGGAGGATACTTGATTGTCTTATGAGGGTGGTTGCTTACTATCTTCACGAGATGGCAATCACGGACTGCGCTTCTGCTGGGGGCAGATCAATGAAAGGGTTTATGGTTGGCGGGGTCGTAAGTCATCAGATATCCTGGACAGCTTGCATATTTAAAGTGGGCCATAAAATGAATAAGACCCATGTTATCTAAACAATTCAGTAATTAAACAGTCAAAATGCTGGGGGGAGAATCTGCAGACCCCATTTCTCACAGGAGGGGGAGAGGGGTTTCACAATCTGAGCTGCAGGACTTCTAGAAAGCAAAGGTTTAATGACAAATACAGAATACATTTAATTTTCAGTGTACTACATTACAAAGCATAAAGTTCTCATTTTAATTGGACTTATTAAAATGTGATTTTATTTATTCCTATTGTTCTCATTGGATGTTGACAAAATTCCCTTTTCTATTTTGGATACATTAGTTGCCTATGGGTCCGTATGGCTGTCCGTGCCCCGGTGTACACATCATCCACGTGGGTTAAATTTTCAACTGGAACGGTGGTAAGCCACATTTTTGTATTTAAGTACATTAGTGCAGTCCCCATAGTGCGGACGCTCCATGTCATGTATAGTAGCAATGCCTTCACCTGGGGATGCTGAGCTAGAAGATGCAACCGCACCCATGACTGGCTTCCCAAAGTACTAAGGAGGTGGAAGGAAGTTGTCACTCATAAACCCTCTTCCTCCATCCACTTGACTCTTTCTAGCCATTGAGGGGAGTCCTGATGAGTCACATGACTTGTGTGCAACCCGGACTCCACAGAAGCAGGAAGAGTCCTGTTTGGATGGCATGAGGGGTTGATCCAGCTTCTCCGCCCCTGACTGGCACTATTGAGTGAGTGCAGTTGTTCTGATACATAGAAGCCTTGTATATATGTATACCACCCACAGTTGTTGGCTGAGTGTTCGTTTGGCAGATAGTTATCCCTCCCGACCACTCATAGACCCACAGGCTTGGCCGAGCGTGCATGTGCTCCAGATGGGGAGTAACGCTGCCAGATCCCTATGATGATGGCATCTAATCAAACATGACTGATCCTCATCTCCCGGACATATTACATGGTTGGTCAATAACAGTCAGATGTTTCTGGCCAGCTTTACAGACCATTATCAACACTGTCATCCTCAAGGTTAAAGGAGCTCTCCGTTTTTAGACTAAAAATAGACTGATCACAAGATGTCCTGCTCAGTGCTATAATCCGGGAGGTAACTCAACAGCAAATGTTCAATTGCCCTACAGCGCCTCCATAGGTGAAGTAAAGTATTGCATGGTTCTTACAGGAATCAATGGTCCAGCTTCTTTGTAGCAAGAGCTTTTAATTGTGGGACCTCGTGTTGTAAATGAGAATGTCCTGATCTAGGATTTGTATCAGTTCTGTAAACCAGTCTCCCCCTTAACTGCACTAGTAATGTGCCCAAAATTAAATTACCCAAAATGACAGAACAAGTAAAAAAAAGTGATCTCCAGCTGTAGAGAAATATCTCCTGACCGCTCTCCATGACTCTGTATGGCTGAGGGCAGGGGTGTAGCTACAGGAGGTGCACTACTGGGCCCTGCAGCCTGAGGGGGCCCCAAAGCTCTCCTTCCCCATAAGAAAATACCAGCATTGTAAATGGAACATGGTAACTGGGGGGCCCCATTTCACTCTGCACTAGGGCCCAAGAGCTTGAAGTTACGCCTCTCGCTGGGGGGCTATATAGTAGACTGGAGCAGAGTCCATACAGGGCCCCTGACAGTCCCGGCCCTCAGTGCACCATGTTCAGGGGAGTAACATGGGCTCCACAGCAACGTGAGATGGGTCTCACCAGCAAATACCAGGAAACTAAAACAGCAGCTTAAAAGCAATGATTAAAGGTATAAAACTGAGCACCATCAATATGAGAGAAGCCACAAAGTTCTGCTGGAGTTAGAGAGCCTCCAAGCTGTTACACTCTGGGCCCCACAGCAACCCTTTACTAATCCTACCCCTCTATTAATCTTAACCCTGACCTTCTATTAACCCTAACCCTCTATTTATTCTACTCCTCTATTAATCCTGACCATAGAACCCTAACCTCCTAAACCAAACCAAAATTACCCTAACCCTACTAACCCTAACCCTACTAATCCTAACCCTACTAACCCTAACTATCGACCACTTACCCTAACCCACTACCCCAATCATAACCCTACTTATTCTAACCCTATATTAATCTTAACTCTCTCTTAATACTAATTCTAGCCCACTATTAATCCTACCTATTAACCCTAACTGTACCCCTCTATTAACCATAATCCTCTATTAACCCTAACCCTCTATTAATCCTACTGCTTTATTAACCCTAATCCTATAACCCTAACCCTATTAACCCTAATTATAACCTTCTATTAATCCTAATCCCTCTGTTAATCCTAACCTTAACCCCCATTAATCCTATCCCTCTTTTAACCCTACGCCATCTATTAATCCTAACCCTAACCCTCTATTAACCCTAACCCTCTATTTATTCTACTCCTCTATTAATCCTAACCATATAACCCTAACCCCCTAATCCTCACCCTACTTAACCTAATACTTTTAGCCCTAACCATCAACCACTAACCCTAACCAACTACCCCAATCATAACCCTATAACCATAAACCCACTAACCCTAACCTTACTAATCCTAACCCTACTTACCCTAACCCTATATTAATCCTAATTCTAACCCCTCTATCAATCCTAACTCTAACCCTATATTAATCTTAACTCTCTCTTAACCCTAACCCTAGCCCCCTATTAATCCTAACTACCTATTAACCCTAACTGTACCCCTCTATTAACCCTAACCCTCTATTAATCCTACTGCTCTATTAACCCTAATCCTAAAACCCTAACCCTATTAACCCTAATTCTAACCTTCTATTACTCCTAATCCCTTTGTTAATCCTAACCTTAACCCCCATTAATCCTATCCCTCTGTTAACCCTACGCCATCTATTAATCCTAACCCTAACCCTCTATTAATCTTAATCCTAACCCTCTATTATCCCTACACCTAACTCTAACCTTCAATTAATCCTAACTCTTACCCTCTATGAATCTTAATTTAATCCCTCTATTAACCCTAACCCTCTATTAATCCTAACCCTAACCCTCTATGAATCCTAACCTTCACCCACTGGCTACAGTTGCACCCATGACCACATCCAGCAGAGCGGCGTCCCCCTCATTTCTAGCGCTGCTGACCCTTCATGTGCTGGGGGCCTATAGTTTCCATTAAGCACTGGGGCCCTGATGTCACCCCAGCTGTGAGCCTGCGGAGGTCCCCTTTAGTCTCTGCCCCCTTGGTTCACCCTACTTTTCCTTCCCCCCATGTTTTCTTCTTCTTTCTGGCTTTCTCTCTTTCTCTCTCCCTGGAGACAGTTCAAGTAATTATGTTCCAATCCTTAATCATCTTTTCCATAATGAAGCTGAATATTAATTAATAGCAGTTTTTGCCGTCACTATTTCCGGACATTTCTCAGGATTTGCAGCTTCTCTCCGTCTATAATCTGCATTTTTGCTTTATATGACGGACACTTTCTGTCTTATCCTCTAGTCACCTCTAGAGCTGTTGCAGGTCGCCCTTGGAAGAGCTTTATCTACACTCTGCTCAGCTTGACCTGTGACATTAGCATCCCAGCTCCCACATGCACTGCTCCCTGGCAGCTTGGCCAATACTTTGCATTACGTCATATTGTATTACTCCCTTCACATCCAGAGCTGCATTCTGCATTGACTTTATGTGCTGTCAGTCATAATGTCACCCGTCCTGCTGTATTGCATTGTGGTGATGTAGTTCAGTCTCCTCTATTTCTTACTCAGTTCAGACCCAGAACCAGCAGGGAATGCAGGGAGAGGATTCTAAACGCAGCTCTGGATGTGACTAGAGTATTAGAGATTTCAATCTAAAGAAAGCAATTGCAAAGCAAATTTTAACTGTAAAAAGCTGAAAATTCTTGAGTTTCCCTCCAGGATAATCTGTGTGGAAAGAGTGAAGGATTAATCAGATTATCTACATCAGTTTTTGTTGTCATCAATTTTGGAAAACATTTATTATTCCAGAGAAAAAATTGACCTTGGACACAATAAATGAAGTAGCTCTTACTCACTAATCCACGTTCTCACTGGTGTCTAATATGTGGCAAGACCACAACTCCCAGCATGACCTAACCATACATGGCTGGAATCTGTAGTTTACTGCCACAGATTGCAGAGCACCGCTGTAGAGAGCACTAAACGTATCATCTGATCCACACTTCTAGACTCTTACTCACTGAGCCATACTGTCATTGGATCTTATGAACTGATTCCTGATTGGCTGAGCATCTCTTGTAAATTTACATCACCACAGTGAGTCTAGTGATGTCACTGATCCCAGTCCATGGGCCACGCTGGCTAAGGTCTGGCGGTGTTGGGGATTAACTTCACCATCTATAACTGGAAGGACTGGGACCCAAAAAATTCTATACCCCCCCCCAATTTTCATGTATCATGAGTAGTACTGGGTCTTTTTATATGGCTCGGGCAGAGGCGTAGCTATAGGGGGTGCAGAGGTAGAAGTCCCTGGAGTCTGAGGGGGCATAAGGACCCTCTGCAGCACCAGTATTATAAGTGGTACATGTTTAAATGGGGGCCCCGTTATAGATTTTGTACTGGGGCCCAGAAGCTAGATGTCCCGCCTCTGGGCTCAGGGGCCCCAGACATGGGCCTAACTATAACCTTAGCAGCTACCATGGGGCCCAGAGGTTGAAGGCAGGGGTGTAGCTCTGGGGGGTGCAGAGGTAGCAGTCTCTACCGGGCCCTGCAGCCTGAGGGGGCCCAAAAACCCTTGTGCCGCATAAGGAGACACCAGCATTGTAAGTGGCACGTGGTAGCTTGGGGCCCATTTCACTTTTTGCTGGGGGGCCCAAAGGCTTCAAGTGACGCCTCTGGTTCAGGGGGCCACTCAGGTGCAAGAACATTGTCCTTTTTGTAGGAAATATCTGCTATATAGCACTACTATGTTGGTTGTTTGATATGTGGCGGTATTATTTATACCTTTTCCAAGGGGTAACTTGAATTCATAGGGCCCCCTAGCAAAATAAGATCGGGCCCCCAACACCTGATGACAGGAAACTAAAAAAAGCAGCTAAAGTAGCAATAATTAACAGTATAAGCAATACCGCCATATATCACAGAACCAACACAGTAGCGCAGGACGGTAGAAAGTCACACGTTTGTTATTTCCTATGAACAGTACAATGTTCCGCCACCTAAGTGGCCCCCTCGATCTCTGGGCCCCTGTGTGGCCTTAGTTATGACTAGGACCTTTTCTACTGTAAGGTTCCACTCTGTAGGTGGTAGGGGCCCATTTTATTGTTTTTGGGGCCCTATGAATTCTAGTTATGGCCCCGGCCTCAGAGCTCAGGTGTGACTGCAGTCTTGACTCGGGCTGGTGGCAGGCCACAGGGGCCACTGGGAGCCCATATTGATCTAGGTATTCTTTTAAGCAAAGGATAGGAGGGCCACTAAGACCGGGGCCCCAGGAGGCGGCCTTGTCTGCAACCCCTTTAGATGTGCCCCACAAATACCCATTATAGATGCCAGTGACTGGTACATAAAGCCTAAATCTATGTGTCCTAAACTCCGTAACGCCCCCAATAGGCGCCTCCAATAGGCTACCTGTACTATGCCCCTTGCTCTGACCATAGCCGGTAGGCTCAGGGATTCTGACCTCCATCATCCCTCAGCAGCTATTATGAGGCCCCTAGGTGAAAGGGGGCACTTAGGTGCCAGAACATTGTACCTTTTTGTAGGGAATATCTACTATATAGCACAACTGCGTGGACTCTGATACATGTCAGTATTTTTTATACCTCCCTGATATATGGTGGTATTATTTATACCTCTCTGATATATGGCAGTATTATTTATACCTCGCTGATATATGGCTGTATTATTTATACCTCCCTGATATATGGCGGTATATTTATACCTCTCTGATATATGCGGTTATTATTTATACCTCCCTGATATATGGCGGTATTATTTATACCTCTCTGATATATGGTGGTATTATTTATACCTCTCTGATATATGGCAGTATTATTTATACCTCTCTGATATATGGTGGTATTATTTATACCTCTCTGATATATGACAGTATTATTTATATCTCCTGATATATAGTGGTAATATTTATACCTCCTAATATATGACAGTATTTTTAACCTCCTAGATATATGCAAATATTTATACCTCTCTGATATATGGTGGTATTTTTTTATATACCTCTCTGATATATGGGGGTATTATTTACACCTCTCTGATATATGGCTGTATTATTTATACCTCCCTGATATATGGTAATATTATTTATACCTCCCTGATATATGGTGGTATTATTTATACCTCTCTGATATATGGCAGTATTATTTATACCTCGCTGATATATGGTGGTATTATTTATACCTCTATGACATATGGCGGTATTATTTATACCTCTCTGATATATGATGGTATTATTTATACTTCTCTGATATATGGCGGTGTTATTTATACATCCTGATATATGATGGTATTATTTATACCTCTCTGATATATGGCGGTATTATTTATACCTCTCTGATATATGACAGTATTATTTATACCTCCTGATATATAGAGGTAATATTTATACCTCCTAATATATGACAGTATTATTTATACCTCCTGATATATAGCGGTATTATTTATACCTCTCTAATATATATGGCAGCATTATTTATACCTCTCTGTAGATGGCGGTATTATTTATATATCTGATATATGGTGGTATTATTTATACCTCTCTGATTTATGGCAGTATTATTTATACATCTCTGATATATGGTGGTATTATTTATACCCATCTGATATATGGCTGTATTATTTATACCTCCCTATATATGGTAATATTATTTATACCTCTCTGATATATGGCAGTATTATTTATACCTCGCTGATATATGGTGGTATTATTTATACCTCTCTGACATATGGCGGTATTATTTATACCTCTCTGATATATGACAGTATTATTTATACCTCATGATATATAGCGGAAAATATTATACCTCTCGATATATGTGGTATTATTTATACCTCTCTGATATATGGCGGTATTATTTATACCTTTCTGATATGTGGCGGTATTATTTATACCTTTTTTATTGCAACCTGTTTCAGTTTCCACTCAATAGGTAGTAGGGGCCCATTTTATTTTGCTAATTGTTCTTATGAGTTCTATTAAGAGCTCAGGTATGACTGTAATATTAGGGCTAGTGGTAAGTATCAGTGGCCACTATGAGCCATTGCTGATCAAGCTAGACATGCTCTAGGTATTTAAGCCAAGGATGGGGTGGACAGGACCTGGGGCTCAGGCGGTGGTCCTGTCTGCAACCCCTTTAGGGAGACCCCACCAATAGCCATCATAGATGCCAGTGTATAGTACATGAAGCCGATGTATCCTAAGCTCCCTAGCGTCCCCTATAGGCTGCATGTATACGCCTCCTGCTCCATGGCCGGTCTGCTCAGGGCTCCTGACTCCCATCATCATTCTTCCCATAGATGATAGTTTCTAAGCGTTCAGACAATGACCCTAAACCTTGACGATTTCTGCAAATCCGAACATTTGGAGGAGATGTGGTGTGACAGGTCTCCATGGAGGGACGCCCGTCCCCCTGCGCCGCTCTAGGCCTGAGCTTAGCGTGTTTTCCTACAAACTGAGTCTGGACGACAATAGACATCGAACACGTAGGAAATCTAATCATTGTGCTGTGTCATGTCTGCAGAAGCGACAGATAGAAACCACAGGAACTGCCGCCCTGGGGCAACACGGGTTCAGCACGGCACAGCACCCTTAAAGGGACATGAACCCTAAAATCTATACAGAAGCTGTGCAATCTATTGTTCCCTGTTATCAGCCACCTCAGACTGGGCAGTGAGGGCATCAATGGAATGAGTGACAGGTGCCGAAACCTCCCTGCCCCCATGAAATACCTCACATTACATATCTCCATATATATGAGTAGTATAAGCCGCTCATCTTATTACGCTCCAGTACTATTATAACATGCGAGCTTTAGGGCAAATTGTCCATAAAAGACATTGCAGCATACGTGCATATAACCTCACCCACACAGTGACATGACCCTCAGTGACAGTCATCAGCCGACCAAGGACTAACAACAGGAAGTCATCTGTGCACCGGGAAAATGCTTCCCCTTCTGAGCTGATAAACCTTCTCCATATATTTTGGAATGTCAGTGCCTCTTGTCTCAGGCTTGGGCTGTGTGTGGTGACATGTGGCATGAATAGTAAATCATGTAGCGTGTATTGAATATTATGTATCATAGTATGGACCCATTTACTGTATATATGTCGGTATATAGCACTGCATGTACTGCAGTATATAATAGCTTTACACTGTAATATATAGTCAAGACCTCTCTATAGTGATGCTGTATTTTACACCCAAGCCACTACCCTATGAGAAAGTGTTACTATGTATCATGACTATTACATGGGAAAGTGTTACTATTTATCATCACTACTACATGGTAAAGTGCTATTATGTATCGTCTATGTTATATGGGGAAGTGTTACTATGTATTATCACTACTATATGGTAAAGTGCTATTATGTATCCTCTATGTTATATGGGGAAGTGTTACTAAGTATCATCACTACTAGTTGATAAAGTGTTACTGTGTATCCTCTATGTTATATGGGGAAGTGTTACTATGTATTATCACTACTATATGGTAAAGTGCTATTATGTATCCTCTATGTTATATGGGGAAGTGTTACTAAGTATCATCACTACTATTTGATAAAGTGTTACTGTGTATACTCTATGTTATATGGGGAAGAGTTACTATTATCATCACTACTATTGAAAAAAGTGTTACTGTGTATCCTCATGTTATATGGGAAGTGTTACTATGTATTATCACTACTATATGGTAAAGTGCTATAATGTATCCTCTCTGTTATATGAGAAAGTGTTACTGTGTATCCTCTATGTTATATGGGGAAGTGTTACTAAGTATCATCACTACTAGTTGATAAAGTGTTACTGTGTATCCTCTATGTTATATGGGGAAGTGTTACTATGTATTATCACTACTATATGTAAAGTGCTATTATGTATCCTCTATGTTATATGGGGAAGTGTTACTAAGTATCATCACTACTAGTTGATAAAGTGTTACTGTGTATCCTCTATGTTATATGGGGAAGTGTTACTATGTATCATCACTACTAGTTGATAAAGTGTTACTGTGTATCCTCTATGTTATATGGGGAAGTGTTACTATGTATTATCACTACTATATGGTAAAGTGCTATTATGTATCCTCTATGTTATATGAGAAAGTGTTACTGTGTATCCTCTATGTTATATGGGGAAGTGTTACTATGTATCATCACTATGAGTTGGTAAATTGTTACTATGAATTATTACTATTATATGTTAAAATTTGATTATGTATCATCTATGGAAAAGTGTTACTATGCATCATTACTATTGTATGGGAAAGTGTTGTGATGTATTTTTTTCTGTTATTTGGGAAAGTGTTACTATGTATCATTACTACTATATGGAAAAGTTTTACTATAGTCCAAAATACAAAGAAAATGAACCAGTAACCACGTGTCCAGTATGGGATAAAAAAAGTAGCAAAATTTATTAGAAAAATTAAAAGGACATATCCAGAAACAAATGCATTGAAAGCATCAAAAGCAGCACAACTGCCGACACGTTTTGGACTACAGGATCCTTACTCACAGCAATTGATCCAAAACATGTCAGCAGGTGTGCGGCTTTTTTATCCCGCACTGAACACGTTGTTGCTGGTTCATTTTCTTTGCGTTTTGGACTATTTGTGAAGCGATTTCCAAGGGGTCACAGGAACCGGAGCAACCTACTCAGGGGAGCTGTCTGACTCTTTATCTTCTAAGTTTTACTATGTATCAATACTATAAATTGGGAAAGTGTTACTATGTTTCCTCTCTATTATATGGGAAAGTGTTACTATGTGTCCTCTCTATTATATGGGAAAGTGTTACTATGTGTCCTTTGTATTATATGGGAATGTCTTACTATGTATCATTACTATAATATGGGAAAGTGTTACATAGGTATCCTCTCTATTATATGGGAAAATGTCACTATATATCATTGCTATTATTTGGGCAAGTTCTACTATGTATGAGAACGTGTTACTATGTATTACTACCACGTGGGAAAGTGTTACTATGTGTCCTCTATGTTATATGGGAAAGTGTCACTATGTATCATCTCTATTATATTAGAAAGCGTTACTATGTATCCTTTCTATTACATGAGAAAGTGTCCCTATATATAATTGCTATTATTTGGGAAAGTTTTACTATGTATCATTACTATATGGGAACATGTTACTATGTATCACTACTACATGTGAAAGTGTTACTATGTATCACTACTACTATATGGGAAAGTGTTACTATGTATCACTACTATATGGGAACATGTTACAATGTATCACTACTACATGGGAAAGTGTTACTATGTATCACTACTATATGGGAAAGTGTTACTATGTATCATTACTATATGGGAACATGTTACAATGTATCACTACTACATGGGAAAGTGTTACTATGTATCACTACTATATGGGAAAGTGTTACTATGTATCACTACTACTACTACTACTACTACTACTATATGGGAAAGTGTTACTATGTATCACTACTACATGGGAAAGTGCCGCTATGTATCACTACTATATGGGAACATGTTACAATGTATCACTACTACATGGGAAAGTGTTACTATGTATCACTACTATATGGGGAAAGTGTTACTATGTATCATTACTATATGGGAACATGTTACAATGTATCACTACTACATGGGAAAGTGTTACTATGTATCACTACTACATGGGAAAGTGCCGCTATGTATCATCTCTATTATATGAGAAAGTGTTACTATGTATCCACTATGTTATGGGGAAGTGTTACTATGTGTCCTCTATGTTATATAGGAAAGTGCTACTATATCATCGCTATTATATATTTAAGTGTTATATATGAACCCTCTCTATTACATAGTAAATTGTCCCTGTGAATCATCCCTGCTATCTTCGCCCTCTCCTGTGCCTTGCGTCAGTCACCTATGACATGGGCAGCAGTGAGATTAGTCAGAGTTCTTCTTCATGCACAGGCACTGCAGTTACTTCTGTGAATGCTGCAGTCACCATCGCCCTCAGGATACATGAACCCACTGCACTGCTGCCACCAGCCCACATGGACCAGTAGAAGCCTCATCCATGACCTTGTCCCTCCCAGCACTGCCTGACCTGTGACCTCCCTGCTCCGCACCCAACATGGTGGCCATGAGCCTCTGCACCCTTTATCATCCTCAGCACTTTGGCAGCCCAGTGTGGCCTCTCCATCCCTCATGCACCATCCCTTCCCTGTGTCTATGCAGTCCCCCGCCTCCAGTACCTCATCCTCAGTGCCTGCTGCATTGGATGCACAGATAAGGGGATACTTGCCTGTGTCTGCTGCTCCTCAGGCGGCCTCTGTATCTGCTGATCTCAGGTGCAGGCGGCTTGCAGAGAGGGACCCAAGCCAGGTAACCGTCTCCCAGTCAGGGATTTCCTCTAATCGCTGTAATGTTGTCCAAGCAACGCAATGCGGAGTAAATCCTGCTGTTTCCCTGGGAGACACCAGTCCTGGATGTGTCTCCCTCCCTATATAGTCCCCCCTAGCTGTCCTGCTCTCGTCCTCCCATCCCCCCCATCTGCCTGTCTTGTCTTTTTTCCCACCCTGTCCTGTCCTCTCCTTTTCCCTCCCCCTGTCACTTTCTCTCTCTTCTTGCCTGCTTTATCTCTGTCATATCTCCCATTCTCTGCTGAGCTTGTCCCTCCCTCTCCCTCTCTCTCTCCCTCTCTTACTCTCTGTGCTGCATTGATGAGGGAGACTGATTGAAAGAGAAGCCTGGAGACTTCACATTGGAGGGCGAGGTGGTGGCTGCCTGGGGTTGGCTGCAGAGCTCAGCATCCTGTGCAGTCAGCACTGTGCACATTAGTATGCAGGGCAGGCGCTGCTGTCCATGGTGCTGCACAAGGGGCTGCTGGGTGTAGTAGTACATCATCCTTACTGCATGGCCTCATTGACGCATCTGCTGCACAGCTTTATGGGAGTAGAAGTGCAGGATGCCCCTGGGGACAAGCTGGATTCTGAGCTCATAGGTATTAGGGCTCATAAGTGAATAGTGCATATTTCCTACTGTATGACCTCATTGATACATCTGCTGCATGACTTCATGGGAGTAGTAGTGCACACTGCCATAGGGGACAAGCCAAATATTCTGGTCATAAGTTTTGGGGCTGATAGGTGTAGTAGTACATTATTATTATTATTATTATTATTATGACATGGGCTCATTGACACATCTGCTGCATAGTTTTATGGCAGTAGTAGTGCAGAATCCCATTGGGGACAAAATTGATTCTGAGCTTGTACGTATTGGGGCTGATAGGTGTAGTAGTACATAATTCTTATTGTATGGCCTCATTGACGCATCTGCTGCACAGCTTTATGGGAGTAGAAGTGCAGAATGCCCCTGGGGACAAGCTGGATTCTGAGCTCATTGGTATTGGAGCTCATACGTGGATAGTGCATATTACCTACTGTATGGCCTCATTGATATATCTGCTGCATGACTTCATGGGAGTAGTAGTGCAGAATGCCATAGGGGACAAAATTGATTCTCAGCTTGTATGTATTGGGGCTGATAGGTGTAGTAGTACATCATTATTATTGCACAGGCTCATTGACACATCTGCTGCATAGTTTTATGGAAGTAGTAGTGCAGAATGCCATCGAGGACAAAATTGATTCTGAGCTTGTACATATTAGGTCCGATAGGTGTAGTAGTACATAATTCTTATTGTATGGCCTCATTGGTGCACCTATTGCACAGCTTCATGGGAGTCATAGTGCACACTGCCACAGGGGACAAGCTTAATACACTAGTCATAAGTTTTGGGGCTGATAGGTGTAGTAGTTTATTATTATTATTATTATTATTATTATTATTATTATTATTATTATTATTATTATTATTATGGCATCTGCTGCATAGTTTTATGGGAGTAGTAGTGCAGAATGCCATCGGGGACATGATTGATTCTGAACTTGTACGTATTGAGGCCGATAGGTGTAGTAGTACAGAATTCCTATTGTATGGCCTCATTGGTGCACCTATTGCACAGCTTCATGGGAGTTGTAGTGCACACTGCCACAGGGGACAAGCTTAATACACTAGTCATAAGTTTGGGGGCTGATAGGTGTAGTAGTACATTATTATTATGGCATGGGCTCATTGAAACATCTGCTGCATAGTTTTATGGGAGTAGTAGTGCAGAATGCCATTCAGGACAAGATTAGTTCTGAGTTTGTACGTATTGGGGCTGATAGGTGTAGTAGTACATAATTCTTATTGTATGTCCTCATTGGTGCATCTATTGCACAGGTTAATGGGGTAGTAGTGCAAATTGCCACAGGGGACAAGCTTATTACTCTGCTCATATGCATTGGGGCTGATAGGTGAAGTAGTACATCATTATAACTGCATGGCCTCATTGACAAATCTGTTGCATGGCTTTATAGTGCAGAATACCTTAGGAGACAAGCTTCATACTCAGCTCATATGCACTGGGGCTGATAGGTGTAATAGTGCGTAATTTCTTCTATATGGCCTGATTGATACATATGCTGCACAGCTTTATGGGAGTAGTAGTGCACACTGCCACAGGGGACAAGCGTAGTACTCTGGGCCAATGACTGGGACAGAGATCTTATGTCTTATAGGTTTTTAGGTGTAGCAGTGCATTATTCTTGCTACATGGCCTTTTGGATGCATCTGATACACAGCTTCATGGGAGTAGTAGTGCAGAGTACTGATATAAAATGCAGTAGACAATCCTCAACCCATATGAAGAGGTCAGAGGTCATGGGCAGATCATCACGTGATGCTTATTCACAATCCAATCCATTAGACATATGTGACACAACTTGACAGGAATAGTAGTACAGGCTGTCACTATATAATGCGGTGAATAAGACCTATGACTCAGTCATTGGCCCAGGTACAAGGGGCTAAGGATCTAACATGGTATCATTCTTACCTCCTATAAGGCTTCAGTGATGTAACTGCTGCACAGCATCATGGGAGTTGTAGTACAATGTTACTATATAATGCAGTGAGTAAGATCTGTCTCAGTCCTCACCCCAGGCACAAAGGACTAAGAAAGTAACTTTATATCAACCTTACTTCCTGTAGGGCTTCAGTGATGTAACTGCTGCACAGCATCATGGGAGTTGTAGTACAATGTTACTATAGAACACAATAGATAAGCTTCATGTTTCTATCCTCAGTCTAAGTGCAGAGGGTTCATGATATAATATTGTGTAATTCTTACCTCCTGTAGGGCCTCAGTGATGTAACTGCTGCACAGCATCATGGGAGTTGTAGTACAATGTCACTATATAATGCAATGGATAAGAGCTGTCTCAGTCATTGGCCCAGAAACAAGGGGCTCATAGTTTAATATTGTATTATTCTCACTGCTTGGTTGGGAGTTGTAGTACATTGTTACTATATAACACAATAGATAAGCTTCATGTTTCTATCCTCAGGCTAGGTGCGGAGGGTTCATGATGTAACACTGTATCATTCTTAGCTCCTATAGGGCCTCAGTGATGTAACTGCTGCACAGCATCATGGGAGTTGTAGTGCAATGTCACTATATAATGCAGTGGATAAGATCTATGTCTGTCATTGGTCCAGGTACAAGTGGGCTAAGGAAGTAACATTGTATCATTCTTACCTCCTGTAGGGCTTCAGTGATGTAACTGCTGCACAGCATCATGGGAGTTGTAGTACAATGTTACTTTATAATCAATTGATATGCCTCCTGTTTCTATCCTCAGCCAAAGTGCAGTTGGTTTATGGTTGTAATATTGTATCATTCTTACCTCCTATAAGGCTTCAACGCTGTAACTGCTGCACA
Organism: Phyllomedusa bahiana; assembly: GCA_025379985.1. Classification (NCBI taxonomy): domain Eukaryota; kingdom Metazoa; phylum Chordata; class Amphibia; order Anura; family Hylidae; genus Phyllomedusa; species Phyllomedusa bahiana. The sequence continues at coordinate 39,175 of JAODAL010015503.1, forward strand.
GCATCATGGGAGTTGTAGTACAACGTCACTATATAATGCAATGGATAAGATCTATGTCTCAGTCATTGGCCCTGGTGCAAGGGGCTCATAGTTCAATATAGTATTATTCTCATTGCTTGGTTGGGAGTTGTAGTACAATGTTACTATATAACACAATAGATAAGCTTTATGTTTCTATCCTCAGTCTAAGTGCAGAGGGTTCATGATATAATATTGTGTAATTCTTACCTCCTGTAGGGCTTCAGTGATGTAACTGCTGCACAGCATCATGGGAGTTGTAGTACAATGTTACTTTATAATCAATTGATATGCCTCCTGTTTCTATCCTCAGTCTAAGTGCAGAGGGTTCATGATGTAACCTTGTGTAATTCTTACCTCCTGTAGGGCTTCAGTGATGTAACTGCTGCACAGCATCATGGGAGTTGTAGTACAATGTTACTTTATAATCAATGGATAAGCCTCCTGTTTCTATCCTCAGCCAAAGTACAGTTGGTTTATGGTTGTAACATTGTATCATTCTTCCTATAGGGCTTCTGCAATGTAACTGCTGCACAGGATCATGGGAGTTGTAGTACACTGTCACTATATAATGCAGTGGATAAGATCTATGTCTAAGTCATTGGCCCAGAAACAAGGGGCTAAGGAGGTGACATTGTATCATTCTTACTTCCTATAGGGCTTCAGTGATGTAACTGCTGCACAGCATCATGGGAGTTGTAGTACAATGTTACTTTATATTCAGTGGATAAGCTTCATGTTTCTATCCTCAGCCAAAATGTAGTTGGTTTATGGTTGTAATATTGTATGATTCTTACCTCCTCTAGGGCTTCAGTGCTGTAACTGCTGCACAGCATCATGGGAGTTGTAGTATGACAAGATTATGGACAAGCTTTGTTCTTTGATCCTCCACAGCTGTAACAAAACTTACTATATAAGGAAGATTCCTCTTTGAAATGAGTCTTCAGTGGTCTCTATGAATCCATCCAGTTTATCGCCTACTGCTCATATTACTCTGTGTGTTGTATTCCCCTCTCCCTCCTACAACTCTTTCTATGTAAGTGTCAGTCTTCACTGTAGACCTGGAATTCTATTCGTAAACATAGGAGCAAGCTATAGATCATAGGAGATGCAGAGTGGCATGGCTTACCTGAGGATTACTACCAGTATGGATGCAGCTATAATCCTTGGGGCCCCCTGGACTAGTGTTTTACATCCATAGCATGTCTGCGCCCAGCTGCCAGTGATATGATCCTCTCCCCATGGATGTAGCTCGTCAGTGCTGGATCCATATGTTGGCAGTGTGTATGTGCAGCGCAGCGTGTAATGAACTTCTGCAGTTTTAATTTAGGCAGCGCTGGGCGAGCTATGGATCACATGCCAAGACTGGAAGTGACGGATGCTGCACACTGCATTGTCATATGAGCTGCATCCATAGACTTCTATCCACTAAGAAAAACCTGTTCTTTACATTGAACGTCCTGAAATAATTAGATGCAAAATGAATCATTTAATCTATATGATAATAAATCTGTACCGACCTTTTTCTACTACAGGGCTCCAAATCCTCTGCATTGACGTAAGAGCTCAGTGTGAATATTCTGGATACCTGCAGCCACCACTAGGGGGAGCTTATGTGCTTACATAGAATTTTGGACCAAAACAAACACGATCATGAAGGAGGGGACGCACCGTAAAAATAAATGGTAGAATTCATATTTTTAAAAAGTTTTTTGTCAGTCTATGAAATATGTTCTACACCTGTGCCTGGATGTGAGAGAACAGCTAAGACTTAGGAGTCTTGCTGTGCCCGTTACCTATTGACTTCTATGGTGGAGAGGTGTGGGCATGCTTTGTGGCCTGTGCAGCTGTGCATCAAATATTAACTTCTTTGGAAAAATGTGGGTATGCGCAGTGATATTTGCAGAAAGAGTGGGGAGGTAAGCTGTGCTAATAACCTACTAATGTTTATGAGAGAGTGGTGTGGGCATGCTCTGGGACCTGTGCAGGAAGAAGAAGGGAAGTCAACTATTGACTTTTCTGAGAGAGTGATGTGGGCATGCTCTGTGACCTGTGCAGGGAGAGGAAAGTAAGCTGTAAATCTGAATATCCCCTATTGACTTTTATACTGTGGGCATGCTTTGTGACCTGTGCAGATAGAATGAGTAGGTGAGCTGTGTCTATCACCTCTGTGGGAAAGTGATATAGGCATGCACTGTAACAGCCAGTGATTGCAACGGCAGAATAGTGAGTGCAGCTCTGGAGTATAATACAGGATGTAACTCAGGATTAGTACAGGATAAGTAATGTATGTACAGTGACTGCACCAGCAGAAAAGAGAGCGCAGCTCTGGAGGATAATACAGGATGTAACTCAGGATCAGAAGAGGATAAGTAATGTATGTACAGTGACTGCACCAGCAGAATAGTGAGCGCAGCTCTGGAGTATAATACAGGATGTAAATCAGGATCAGTACAGGATAAGTAATGTATGTAGAGTGACTGCACCAGCAGAATAGTGAGTGCAGCTCTGGAGTAAAATACAGACTGTAACTCAGGATCAGTACAGGATAAGTAATGTATATACACAGTGACTGCACCAGCAGAATAGTGAGGAGAGCTCTGGAGGATAATACAGGATGTAACTCAGGATCAGTACAGGATAAGTAATGTATATACACAGTGACTGCACCAGCAGAATAGTGAGTGCAGCTCTGGAGTATAATACAGGATGTAACTCAGGATCAGTACAGGATAAGTAATGTATGTACAGTGACTGCACCAGCAGAATAGTGAGCGCAGCTCTGGAGGATAATACAGGATGTAACTCAGGATCAGTACAGGATAAGTAATGTATGTACAGTGACTGCACCAGCAGAATAGTGAGTGCAGCTCTGGAGGATAATACAGGATGTAACTCAGGATCAGTACAGGATAAGTAATGTATGTACAGTGACTGCACCAGCAGAATAGTGAGTGCAGCTCTGGAGGATAATACAGGATATAACTCAGGATCAGTACAGGATAAGTAATGTATGTACAGTGACTGCACCCGCATTATAGTGAGCGCAGCTCTGGAGTATAATACAGGATGTAACTCAGGATCAGTACAGGATAAGTAATGTATGTACAGTGACTGCACCAGCAGAATAGTGAGCGCAGCTCTGGAGGATAATACAGGATGTAATCAGGATCAGTAGAGGATGAGTAATGTATTTACTAAGTAGCTTTGACATACACAGAGATTTAACATAGAGATAAATAATTCAGATCTGACTGTACACTGTGACGCACCTTGCACTCTGTTGTAGATTTAGATTTTATTGGATGATTTACGTTTTTCCCGCTCCCATCTGCTAAACAGCAGACGCTCCTCATCCTCGGCAGCAGACATGCCTGCAGATGCAAATCATGTTAAGAACAGATTAGACCAATTTAGCCTATTTTCAAACCTGCAGCTGTCTTAAAGGGGCAGCAGAGATTGTAGGTGACGTCATTGCTGGGGTTCGATGCAGGAGGTGGATCCAGAGGAAGGCTGATCCGTGTGGGCTCCCTTCTTCTCACCTTACTAGACCATCATACACCCAGGACTTTTCCGGTTCTCATTGGAGTAAGAATTCAGAAGATCTCACTGTTGCTGATGCAGTTTGGACTGTTTTCCCCATTGATATATTGTGAGGTCCATAAATATTTGGACAGAGGCAACAATTTTCTACTTTTGGTTCATTACCACGATGAATTTTGAACAAAACTATTCGGATGCAGGTGAAGTTCAGACTTTCATCTTTAATTCATTGGGTTGCACAAAATGATTCCATAAAATGTGAGGAACTAAAGCAGTTTTTAAACCCAATCCCTTCATTTCTGGGGCTCAGAAGTCATCGGAAAAACGAAATAATTGTAAATAAAATGTTACTTTCTAATACCTGGTTCTAAACCCTTTGTTGGCAATGACGGCCCGAAGCCTTGACCTCATGGATGTCACCAGACGCTGGGTTTCCTCCTTGTTGGCAATGACGGCCCGAAGCCTTGACCTCATGGACATCACCAGACGCTGGGTTTCCTCCTTGTTGGCAATGAGAGCCCGAAGCCTTGACCTCATGGACATCACCAGACGCTGGGTTTCCTCCTTGTTGGCAATGACGGCCCGAAGCCTTGACCTCATGGATGTCACCAGACGCTGGGTTTCCTCCTTGTTGGCAATGACAGCCCAAAGCCTTGACCTCATGGACATCACCAGACGCTGGGTTTCCTCCTTGTTGGCAGTGACGGCCTGAAGCCTTGACCTCATGGACATCACCAGATGCTGGGTGTCCTCCTTGTTGGTGATGACGGCCTTAAGCCTTGAGCTCATGGACTTCACCAGACGTTGGGTTTCCACCTTGTTGGCAATGACGGCCCGAAGCCTTGACCTCATGGATGTCACCAGACGCTGGGTTTCCTCCTTGTTGGCAATGACGACCCGAAGCCTTGACCTCATGGACATCACTAGACGCTGGGTTTCCTCCTTGTTGGCAATGACAGCCTGAAGCCTTGACCTCATGGACATCACCAGACGCTGGGTTTCCTCCTTGCTGGCAATGACAGCCTGAAGCCTTGACCTCATGGACATCACCAGACGCTGGGTTTCCTCCTTGTCAATGATGGCCTGAAGCCTTGAACTCATGGACATCACCAGAATCAGGGTTTACTCCTTATTGTTAATAAAGGCCTAAAGCCTTGACCTCATGGATATCACCAGATGTTGGGTTTCCTCCTTGTTGGCAATAACGGCCCGAAGCCTTGACCTCATGGACATCACCAGACGTTGGGTTTCCTCCTTGTTGGCAATGACGGCCCGAAGCCTTGACCTTATGGACATCACCAGATTCTGGGTTTCCTCCTTGTTGGTAATGACGGCCTGAAGCCCTGACCTCATGGACATCACCAGACACTGGGTTTCTTCCTTGTTGGCAATGACGGCCTGAAGCCTCGACCTCATGGATGTCACCAAACGCTGGGTTTCCTCCTTGTTGGCAATGACGGCCTGAAGCCTTGACCTCATGGACATCACCAGACGCTGGGTTTCCTCCTTGTTGGCAATGACGGCCCGAAGCCTTGACCTCATGGAAATCACCAGACGCTGGCTTCCTCCTTGTTGATGCTTGGCCTCTGTTTGTTTGTGGCCTTTCTGTCTGAAGTTTCGTCTGTAACAAGTGAAATGCTGCTCATTTGGGATGAGCTCAAGTAACTGACTCGGCCATTCCAGAATATTCCACTTCTTTGCTTTAATAAACATCTGGGTTGCTTTGGCTTTATATTTTGGGTCAATGTCCATCTTTATTGCCCACCAATCAGTTTGGCTGCATTTGGCTGGATTTTAGCGCACAGTATGTCTCTGAATAACTCAAAAATTGATCCAGCTGCTTCTCTCCTGTGTCACATCATCAATGACCACTAGTGACCCAGTGCCACTGGCTGCCATACATGCCCAAGCCATCGCCTCTGCTGTGTGTTACATATGATGGGTTATGTGCTTTGGACCATGAGCTGTAACAAACCATCGCCATCCTTTTTTTTCTTTCCATCATTCTGGTAGAGGTTGATCTTGGTTTCATCTCTCCAAAGAATGTTCTTCCAGAACTGTGCAGCTTTTTTAGAATTTTTTTATAGCAAAGTCCAATCTTTTTATTCTTAAGGCTCATGAGTGGCTGCACCGTGCAGTGAACCATCTGGATTGACTTTCATGCAGTCTTCTCTTTATGGTAGATTTGGATATTGATGTTCTTACATCTTGGGGAGTGTTCTCTTGGTTGGCTGCTGTGAAGGGGTTTCTCTTCACCATGGAAATTACTCTGCGATTATCCACCGCTGTTGTCTTCCGTGGGCATCCAGGTCTTTTTGCATTGATGAGTTCACCAGAGATTTCTTCCTTGCTCAGGATGTACCAAACCAGGGCCATCTTTTCCATTGGGCACACTAGGAAGTTGCCCGGGGGCCCTACAAGTATAGGGGCCCCAGGTGGTTTATGTATGTCACTGGAATACAAGAAACATACCCTGGATTCCTTAGTTGGCTTTGCTTATTTAACTGTTTCTGTGTTTTTAGGATGTGCAAACAGTTAAAAACCATGGTGGAGAAGGGAGTCAAAGGCTCCCTGCCCTGCCATATAGTCTTGTAAGGCTGCTGGTGTCCAGACATAAGTGGTATGATAATATGGCAGGGGGAGCTTGAGGCATGGCCAAGTGTGATGTCATGTATTTGGGCAGGGCCCACTGCAGTGCTTTGCCCAGGGGCCCATAATTCTGTTAAGATGGCTATGTACTAAACTGTAGACTTTGCCAATCCTAATATTGTAGCAATTTCTCGAATGGGTTTTTTCTGTTTTTGCAGTTTAAGGGTTGCTTGTTTCACCTGAATGGAGAGCTCTTTTGACCTCATGTTTTCTTCACAGCAATATCTTCCAAATGCAAGCACCACCCCTCAGATCAGTTCGAGACCTCTTATCTGCTTAATTGAGAATGACATAATGAAGGAATTGGCCACCTGCCCAATTGTCCAATTACTTTTGGTCCCTTTAAAAACAGGGTGGCCTGTGGAGCTGAAACTCTTAAAGGGGTTGTCTCCCTACAGAGTTTCATAGAGGCATGAATGAAATAATGCAGCTTTACTCTGTCACTTCCTGGTCAGACTGTCTGTAATTAGCATAAGAGCTCCATGTATTCACTTTGTGTATTCAACTCTGTGTTTTCATTATTCTAATTAGTTCAGAAGCTCTCTGGAACTACTAGCAGGAGTTTTTATCTGATCTCTCAAACAAAGGCCTGTAATTAGTGCTGTTTACTTTAGATAAATCAAGCTTTTTTGCTGCTGGCCAGCACAGAGCTGCCGCGACCTGTGTGATGACATCACCCACTGCTATCACATAGAACAAACAGCAAGGGGGAGAGAGTGACAGGTCGGTCACTGAGGGAACAGAAAGAGCCAGGGAGGTGATAATATCACTTGTAGCTCCTTAACAAAAACAGATGAACAATGCAATATATTTGGAAAATGTCTTCATTTAATGTTCCCTACATTTTGAAAGCGAATCTTTGTAGCGAGACAACCCCTTTAAACCTTTCATTTAATTTTAATGTGGATCCCCTCAAATGAAAGCTGAAAGTCTGGACTTTATGTACATGTCCATTGTATAACTATAACTTGAATATGCTTTAAAAATCAAAAAAGGAAAAAAAAAATAATAAATATAAAAAAAATGTAAAAAAATTAATTTATACAAAAATTCTTTATTAGTCATCAAAAATCAATATTACAAAGAGATCGTCACAGAACCCAGATAATAAGATGATAAGTAATTCCATGAGACGAGAAACTAATTAGAAAACATAGGTGACACCATGACGAACAACAAGGAGAAAGAACAACAGAGTGGGTGCACCAGTCATACAAACAAAAAGTACTATTCCAGTATGACCAGATTGCACCAGTACATCCACCCACAGTTATACTGACAATTACAATCACAGCCACCTCTAGAAATAATGATGACATAGCAAAATCAAGAGCTAAACATAGGTGGAAGCAGATGGTGCAACCAAACAACTACAACAACATATATAGTAACATATAACATGTGCACACCCACCGAGGAGACCCGACGCGCGTTTCGCTCACAGCTTCATCCATTGTAGTTGAATATGTTGCAGAAAACAGGTAAAAAAAAAAAACAAATTTTGTGTCAGTGTCCAACTATATATGAACCTATCTGCACGTGCACACTTGGTCAAGTTGAGTGTGCATGTGTACAGGGAAGTCAGGAGGAACAGCAACGGCCAAAGATGTATCAAGTATTGATGGTGTATGTGCACGTTTGCATTCGGCAGACTTCACAGGTAAAATTTCCCAGCATTCTCTGCTTGTCCAGAGTCTGCACAAAGCCTGATGTCGTTACTGTATTATTATGTGACACTATAGAAGATCACAATAAGGTGTAGGTCTTCAGATTTCAGAGGTAATCAGAATTACATTGCCCCTGTCACATACAGCCTTGACTACAAATCATTATGAGTGAACACGTCAGTGCCCCCCAGAAGATCAACATAATTGTCTCCTGAAATACTCTGTAGACTGCAAAGGGAGTGCTCTTTGATTATTCTCAATAGGACCTCCCAATATTCCTTTAGCCCCCTTGTTACATTTAAGTTGCCTGCCCCATCAATACAGCCCTGTTCTAAGAGAACATTGATGAACGTCACTGTCTCCCACAAGATCAACACCTCAACTCCTGAAACACTCTGTACTGCTGGGGGTTAATTCTTCCATTATCTCTCAGTCTGTGATCTCCCACTTTCCTTTAGCCCCCTTTTTACTTTATGTTGCTGCCCCATCACATACAGCCCTGTTCTCAGGAACATGGAATGACTGGTCACTGTCTCCCACAAGATCAACACCCTCAACTCCTGAAACACTCTGCACAGCTGGGGGTTCATTCTTCCATCCTCTCTCAACCCGTGACCTCCCACATTTTACTTTATGTTGCTGTCCCATAACATAGATCTCTGTTCTCAGGAACATGGAATGACTGGTCACTGTCCCCCACAAGATCAACACACTCATCTACTGAAATACTCTGCACTGCTGGGGGTTGCTCCTTTCATTATCTCTCAGCCCATGACCTCCCATTTCTTTCCAGCCCCCTCTTTGCATCATAACATTACCCCATCAAAACAGTCCTGTTTTCAGTAACATGGGTCGACAGGTCACTGCCCCCAATACGATCAACACACTCATCTCCGGAAATACTCTGTGTGGCTGGGGGCTGCTTCTTCCATTATCTCTCAGCTTATGACTTACAACTTTTTTCCGGACCCTTCTTTACATCATGACACTTCTCCACCATAAGCAGCCATGTTGTCATTAACATAGGTCGACAGGTCTCTGCACAATCCTCTCCTTCTGGCCATAATAAAGTGTTGCATGCCCCCCCTGCTGGAGCAGACCATACCTTTATTGTTCCAAGCCAATATCTGAGAGCTTCCTCTGTATATTATGTTGCTTTGCACCAAGTGGACCTGCTAGAGCATGCTGGGACTTATAGTTCCCATCGCCTGAGCACCAGCAGGAGCTGCTCTTTTCTTTAGATATTCTCAGCCAGGTTACCTGTGCCAAGTCTGATAAGTCACCACCTAATTGTGATAAAGCTCCCGGACCAGTGCATTTAATGTCAGCCGGTTACCGGGCTCCAGGGGCAAAGCTGCGAATAATTCAATCCCGGCTCCTGATGGAAAGAACATTTATTATCCCGGTGAGGAGTATTCCCTGCAGTCCCGACACGGAACGGGGGGGGGGGCTGCAAAGACAGAACCAGGAGGAACCAATGACCACTATCACAATAAAAGAAAGACCCAATAATGAAACTAATCTCAGCCTGAGCTGTCGGGTACCAGGTGGCGCCCATGGGCTTTGTATCTGTGAGAGTCCACAGATCCCATCCTATCCCTGCCCCTGGACCAGGTCCCATCCTATCCCTGTCTCTGAACCAGGTCCCATCCTATCCCTGCCCCTGGACCAGATCCCATCCTATCCCTGCCCCTGGACCAGATCCCACCCTATCCCTGCCCCTGGACCAGGTCCCATCCTATCCCTGTCTCTGGACCAGGTCCCATACTATCCCTGTCTCTGGACCAGGTACCATACTATCCCTGGACCAGATCCCAACCTATCCCTGCCCCTGGTCCAGGTCCAACTTATCCCTGTCCCGTGACCAGGTCCCATCCTATCCCTGTCTCTGGACCAGGTCCCATCCTATCCCTGCCCCTGAACCAGGTCCCATCATATCATTATCCTTGAACCAGTTCCCATCCTATCCCTGTCTCTGGACCAGGTCCCATCCTATCCCTGTCCCTGGGCAAGGTACCATCCTATCACTGGACCAGATCCTATCCTATCCCTCGAAATTGTTCCTTGTCCCATCATATCCCTGTCCCTTGACCAGGTCCCATCCTATCCCTGCCCCTAGACCAGGTCCCATTTTATTCCTATCATTGGACCAGGTCCAATGTTGTCCACTGCCCTGGAACATGTCCCATTCCATTCCTACCCCTGAACCAGTTCTTATCATTTCATTGTTGCTGGACCAAGTCCCATCCTATCTCTACCCCTGGACAAGATCCCATCCTATCCTTACCCCTGAACTAAGTCCCATCCTTTGCCTGGACCAGGTCCCATCCTATCCCTGTCCCTTGACCAGGTCCCATCCTATCCATGCCCCTAGACCAGGTCCCATTTTGTTCCTATTTTCCACAACTACCTAAGATGGAAGTGTTCCTTCAAGGCGTCACTTGCCACATAGACTTCACCAAATACAATACGGAGACCACTAGTGTTATGAAGCTACCACGCCTTGTCGGGAACCAAAGGGTTCTGGAGCTTTCTAGAGATCCATAGCCCCTTTATTTTAGCGATAAGTAAATGTATCAGCTCAGGGATGTGACCCTAGAACTTATTAATGTACTTTTTGACATAGAAACATGGAAACCCCCGTGAATAAAGGTAGCCCTTGAAGTCACCGCCTACTGAGATACTGAACCAAACGATGGAAGCGTGGAGGAGACACCAAAGCATCTTCTGCTGCTGAGCTGGATCTTCTCTGTGGTTGCCCCATCCTTCATCTCACGATGAAGTTAAACAAGATTGGAGAGTCCGTCCGCTTGAAGAAACAACTGTACACTTAACATTGAGCGCGGATTGTAGGACTTGGTCTTAACAGAGCAGTCAGCAGGTTTTGGATAGCGGGGGTTAAATTAAAAGCTCACAGCTCATTAATAATGCAGACTTGCTGAGTCGGTGCTTTCTAGCTCAGCGGAAACAAGGCTGAAGGGTGATAAAAAAATTAACCCGTTCTCACCAAGGCCTGCTAGAGGCTTATGGGAGCTGTGGCTGGTGGAAAGAGTCCAATCCCAAAGGCTATGCCTGATCTACACAAGCGTTTGGACCATTCATGTTACTGGGTAAAAGCTCAAGAGGTTGAAGATTTCTTGTTCTATTTTTAGAAGATTGAGGCTATAGCTGTAGTGGATAGGTGGCTCCATCATAGGTGGTGTGATTAGACCTCAATGATAACATCTGGTGGCTCCATCATAGGTGGTGTGATTAGACCTCAATGATAACATCTGGTGGCTCCATCATAGGTGGTGTGATTAGACCTCAATGATAACATCTGGTGGCTCCATCATAGGTGGTGTGATTAGACCTCAATGATAACATCTGATGGCTCCATCATAGGTGGTGTGATTAGACCTCAATGATAACATCTGGTGGCTCCATCATAGGTGGTGTGATTAGACCTCAATGATAACATCTGGTGGCTCCATCATAGGTGGTGTGATTAGACCTCAATGATAACATCTGGTGTTCCCATGGTTCTGCTGATCTTAGATCATAGCATGTCCTCCTAGTCTGGGTGGCAGCAGGGTTCTTCTGGTATGAGGTAGCATGAGAGGGGTCTCCATTTCTATTTTCACTACAAAGTCCCCTCTGCTCTATGAGTTGAATATGTAATACATGATGGACAGCTGATGTGCATCAAAAAGTACACGCATTGCCCATTTCCGGATTTGCTGCCATCTTGACCAGCAGTGCCCTTCATCCAAGCCTGTATACAATGGACTCAATTTGTCCGTGGTCTACAACCAGCAAAGACAGACCAGATTCTCTCATGTGTTAGACTAGGCGTCCTTAAGCTGCGGCCCACCAGCTGTTGGGAAACTACAACTCCCATCATGCCCATCGTTATAGATCATATAAATGCATGATGGGAGTTGTAGTTTCCCAACAGCTGGAGGGCCGCAGTTTGAGGATGCCTGTGTTAGACCACGGACCCACCATTGCTATATGTTCTGCAACCTTTAACTTCAAACGTGCAGGTTCCTGTGGACCCACTGCCCATTTTAGGGTTTGCTGCCATCTTGACCCAAAGTGTCATTCATCCTAGACCATATACAATAGAGTCCATATGTCAGGGGTGTAAAACTCCTTTTTTACAGAGGCCACATCAGCATTTTGGTAGCCCTTAAAGAGCCATGGTGCACCGTGTGGTCAATAAAAAGCCAAGATATCCTTAAAGGGGTTGTCTCGCTACAATGATTGGGTTTTAATTAAAAGATCTTTAAAAAACAAGCAGCTTTGCAATATATGTTCATTACAAATGTCCTGCTGATTTTGAGTTATCCCTGGTAGTATGAGTGCATCAGCTTCTGAAATCCCTATAGCCACTGACCTGTTGATTTTTATCTCACTGGCTGCCAGTCCTGGTGACTCATCAGTTTCTGAATACAGGTCAGAGCACAGAGCCCCTCCCACACAGTATGTGATGCTTCTGTAGGGGAGGGGGAGGGCTCTGGCTTCTGTGTGGATTAACCCTGTGTGTGCCTGCTCCCTCCTGTTCTCTACACATATTGAGGAGAGCGGAGGTGAGGCTGATCTGTGGTCAGTACGATTTGACAGCAGTAAAGTGTGTTACTATAATCATGATGTGTCTGTGGAGCTTTGACTATACTAATAGAACAGATCAGGGGGGCATGTGAATGGTTCATATCCCTCCCTGCTCTGCTGTATTAGTGACACATCGTGATTATAGTAACATACTTCACAGCTGCCCTGTGTCTGTTCTGACAGGGTTTGTTTGTTGTTGCTTGAGATGTCAGTGGAGATTTGTATGCTAAGCAGGGGGTAAAGGAACACTTACATCCCCCCCTGCTCTGCTATTAGCATACACAGCTTCACAGACTTCTGCCTCCATAACCACTCATAGATCAGCCCTCTCCCTGCTGTCTCCTGACTCTATGGAGAGCAGCAGCAAGAGCTCGGCCACAGCCACAGCACAGTGCAGCTGATCCAGCAGTGAGCAGCCGGGAGCAGACCTAGGCAGGCACACACAGGGTTAACTCTGGCAGCAAACCCCCTCGCCCTCCCCCTGCTGTATAGAAGTTACTGCAGTCCAGGAGGAGAGCTGTCTGTGTGCTGAGGGAAGGGGGGGGGGAGAAGAAGCAGACAAGAAGCACGCCCCCGAATTAAAAAAATCCTTTGCTGCCAGACACATTTAAGTAGGCTGAAAGCCTGTAGTGAGACAACTCCTTTAAGGTTTGCATAATGGCCTCTTCCACCTCTTTAGCATGGAGCTTTCTACCTTGGAAAGTGGCTGGGTGCCTGGATAGGTCGGCCAGAGCTGTGCCACCGCCTGTAAGTTGCTGAAAAGAGGTGTTGGCTGGAGATCTGAATCCAAAATGATGCCACTGCCCGTTGCCAAGTTCTGGCTATATTCTCCAAGAAAAGTGGAGAGCCAATACATCTACACCTGGACTTTGTCCATCCCTGCTCACTGTGTCTAAGCTCTTGCAGGCCAGATACAAGGGTGGTTTGCTGGCCTTGAGTTTGACATATGTGCCATAAGTCAATGGTCTACAACCAACAAAGACATGTTGGGTTTTTGTCATGTGATAGACCATGGACCACCCACAATTACTATTTGTTCTACAACCTTTTACTCCAAAGTGCAGGTTAATGTGGACCCACAGTGCCGAGATTAGACCAGCTGTACTATACCAAAGGGTTCCACAATGGTGTGGCACAAGGCGGACAGTCCTGCATTATTGTATGCACCATCTCAGACATGGGTTCATTTCAATGTGTAACACATCTAAGAGCGGCTGAGTCGTGCCCATAGCTCCTCGTGGGTGGTACTACTGGTGGGTGTTGCAATGTGGAATCATATGCCTATGCGGATTTGTGCACTACTAAGTACATACAAAGGATTACACAGACCACAGCCAAAAGTTTCAGATGATTTTAATAAATATTAGCATGTTGACAAAATATTCACACACAGTGTATTCAAGTCTACCTAAACCTGCACTGCCAGGGGCTAGAAGGACTATAGGAGAGAGAAGGGGAAGGGGGACAACTTTAATAGAGCCTCATATGATGAAAGGGAACTGCTGAAATTAGTACTATAGCCAAATTATTCCCCAAACTGGTCCTTTATCTAGTAGATCATGGGGCATATAACAGTTCTGGGGCTATCGTCAGACCCTGATGACCCCATTGTGGTCACACAGGTGTCTGGACAACCCAACTTCCCCCTATAAACTTCAAAACTCCCCCAAAATCATTATAAACTGGACCCGACCTTACTCAGCCCCGCCGTGTACAACCGCACCTCATATTAGTATAATCAGAGTAACACCCTTAAAGTGACAGTACATGGATTTGTGCAAAATACATTAATACAGTGTGAAAAGGAGCTGGGAAGGTGGACACTGGAGCACATGAATACTAGATGATTTATACCCCTTTACCTTGAAAGTGAGAAAGGACCTAAAGGGGAAACGAACAGAAGACAAGGTTTCTTCACAAAACAGGAGCGTCATCTTATTTTTGATAGAAGACGTGAGCCCCTAAAATTTGCTGCTGGTGTTGTCAGGTCTCAGACCTATAGACTACCGGGAACACTTGGACTATGCAGAGCCAAAAGAACAGACCTGATAGCACCTTAGAACATCCTTCTGCCGCTCAAACATAGTCCCTCATGGTACCGAGCAGCAAAATGGTTAAAAGGTCAAAGTTATGACATTGTCATCTTGTCTATAAATTATAGTTATTCTTAAAGGAGAACTCCACCCGGCATCAGTTGTATTCCATTTGATTTATATTTGCACAAGGTTGATTGGGCTTTTGTCCCTGCATGGACTCTCATTCCAGTTTCCCAATGTGAGATGTGCACATCCGTGGTGCAACTAGATAGAAACTCTGTGGGATGGGGAATCGGGACAGAGAAGAAGCCCTGTAAACATGGGGAGAACATATCATTCTCATGCAGGGGGTCAGGGTTCTGTTTTTGCCATTGAGTTGCCATAGACACACAAATAGTGAAGAGTGGTGCCACCAATCCAACCAGGTAATGGTCGACTTCTATTCATGTTGAATGGAAATATGGCTAATATTATGCCAACCCTGAAGCAGAGTGGAGTTTCCATTTCAAGTTGACCCAAAGCCTCAGGGTAGAGCTTAGGTTTGCAGTAAAGGGGTGGCATTCTAAAAATGTCACACAAGGTTTAGAAGTGCCAATAATACAATAACACATATTTGCTACAATCATATGCCAAATACTAAAGAAACTTGTAACCCTACACTAGTAACCAAGGCTTTCAAGACCAAGGCTTAGAGACCTAAGCAACTTAGATCAGTTGACCATGGCTCCAAGAGCATGGTCAATAGACCAAGGCTCTGAGAGTGAGGCCAGTTGACCAAGACTATGAGAATAAGGTCAGTTGACCAAGGCTCCGAGAAAATGGACAATTGATGAAGTCTCCGAGAGCACAGCCAGAAGACTGAGGCTCCGAGAGCGAGGCCCGTTGACCGAGGCTCCGAGAGCGAGGCCCGTTGACCCAGGCTCCGAGAGCGAGGCCCGTTGACCCAGGCTCCGAGAGCGAGGCCCGTTGACCCAGGCTCCGAGAGCGAGGCCCGTTGACCCAGGCTCCGAGAGCGAGGCCCGTTGACCCAGGCTCCGAGAGCGAGGCCCGTTGACCCAGGCTCCGAGAGCGAGGCCCGTTGACCCAGGCTCCGAGAGCTTGGCCAGTTGACCAAGGCTCCGAGAGCTAGGCCCGTTGACCCAGGCTCCGAGAGCGAGGCCAGTTGACCCAGGCTCCGAGAGCGAGGCCCATTGACCCAGGCTCCGAGAGCGAGGCCCATTGACCCAGGCTCCGAGAGCGAGGCCCATTGACCCAGGCTCCGAGAGCGAGGCCCATTGACCCAGGCTCCGAGAGCGAGGCCCATTGACCCAGGCTCCGAGAGCGAGGCCCATTGACCCAGGCTCCGAGAGCGAGGCCAATTGACACAGGCTCCGAGAGCGAGGCCCATTGACCCAGGCTCCGAGAGCATGGCCATTTAACAGAGGCTCCGAGAGCATGGCCATTTAACCAAGGCTCTGAGAGCATGGCCATTTAACCGAGGCTCTGAGCATGGCCATTTGACTAAGGCTCTGAGAGCATGGCCATTTGACTAAGGCTCCGAGAACATAGCCATTTGACTAAGGCTCCAAATGCATGACCACTTGACCAAGGCTCTGAGTGCATGGCCATTTGGCTAAGGCTCCAAGTATATGGCCACTTGACCAAGGCTCCAAGTACACGGTCAATTGACCAAGGCTCCGAGTGCATGTCCATTAGACCAAGGCTCCGAGTGCATGGCCACTTGACCAAGGCTCCAAACGCATGGTCACTTCACCAAGGCTATGACCTATGCTAGTAGAGCCTAGCCACTCGACCAAGGCTTGCAGCCTGTCTGCCACTGGATATGCTGTGATAAGCTCCGAACTTTCATTCATGTTTTAGGTGAATACGGTCTGGTGAGGTATTTTACACACATGAATATCAATGGGTCCAGCCCATCGTCACATCTCCTCCTGCCTCCATCATATACAATTCATGCCCAAACATAATCTGGGGATACTGGCAGTGACTTTGGGTTTTGCATTGAGGACCCCAGCGGAATATGCGGCAGTGATGATGTTAAATGAAAATACTTTGTAGGCATTTGACAGGAACAATAAATTAAACACACATTAAGGTCATCTGCGCTCCAGCAAAATAAATTAACATTGGTCTAAATAAAACAAAGGAGGAACATAAATGAACCAATAATAAAGGGTCTACAATGAGGGCTCCTTGTCAACCTTAAAGTGTCCCTGTCACCTACAGTGGACGCAGCCAGAGGTCTTCACTTTTGTTGATTCTATAGATTTTAGAGAGGTTGTCGTGAACTTGCTCTAAATTAGGTGAGAAAATACAAAAAGAGCAGTGGGGTCTCATCCTAAACCCCTCATCTATTCAAAGCTGAGAAAGGCATCCAGCACAAATCCCAGTGAATGGCAGGGTTGAAGGCATGGACAGTGACTGACTACATCTGGTCAATGGGAGTGTATGGACTTGGAGTGTATGCGTTATCTACCCTGTGGCAGCTAGGGGCCTAAACAGAAGTTTTTCAGCACCTCCAACAACTGATCCAAATGGATTCTCACCAGCAAGAACCCCCAACGATCAAGTTTGTGGTGAAGGAGCCAAAAAGTAAATATCTCATTTGAACTGTGCAAATTAGTCTTTAGCTGCATGGAAGGTTGTAAAGAACTTATGTTATAGGGTTAGGCAAGGGGAAAAGTTCCCCTAGTGCACATTGCCAGCACCAATGCTTTTAGAACCAAAACCCATCTAGACCCAGCCTAGAAAATTCTTCTTCTGCATCTTAAGTTTGTTATTCACAAGATGATGCACATTCTTCATGACTTATCTAAATATTGAAAAACCCAGGTTAAATTCATAGCATAGATAAATATTTGTTTTGAGTGATTGTAAGGATTTTCATCCATGTGTTCTAAGGGAGTTAAGTTCATATTCCTTACAGATCTAAGGGAGCTAGGTTCAACCCTTGGAAATACCCTTAATTTTCTAATAGATGCAACTTAATGTATATTCATTACAAGAGCCACAGAGAGTTTCATCGTGGTGCCACTGGGGCAGAGCGATAGCTCAGGTTACTTTGAGAGCAAAGTCCTATCTAGAGCCAGCCTAGAAAATTCTAGCAGCAATCATCTTGAGTCATGAAGCATGTGCCTCATCTTGCAGATAAAGAAAAAAGAAAAAAAAAACTTTTCTAAATATTTGTAGACCCAGGATCCCATTAAATCAATAGATAAACACGTGTTCTAAGTGATTGCAATGATGTTCACCTATGTGTCCTAAGGGAGCTAGGTTCATCCAGTGGCAATATCCTTAATATCCTAATGGTTGCAATGTAATGTATATACTATACATGTATATACTATAGTACTGGTGCAGAGTGACAGCTCAGGTTGCTTTAAGAACCAAATCCCATCTAGACCCAGTCTAGAAAATTCTTCGTCTGCATCTTAAGTTTTTTATTCACAAGATGATGCACATTCTTCATGACTTATCTAAATATTTCTAAACTCAAGATAAAATTAATAGCATACATAAATATTTGTTTTGAGTGATTGTAATGATTTTCATCTATGTGTTCTAAGGGAATTAAGTTCATATTCCTTACAGATCTAAGGGAGCTAGGTTCATATTCCTTACAGATCTAAGGGAGCTAGATCCAAGCCTTGAAAATACCCTTAATCTCTTAATAGATGCAACTTGATATGTATTCAGTACAAGATCTATGGAGCGTTTCATCATGTTGCCACTGGTGCAAAGCAACAGCTTAAGTTGCTTTGAGAGCCAAATCCCATCTAGAGCCAGCTTAGAACTAGTCGCAACCCATCTTAAAGGGGTTGTCTCACTACAAAGATTAGATTTCAACATGAAGGGAAAGGTAATTGAAGGCTTTTTCCAAATATATTGCTTCATTGAGAAAATAAGAGATTTTATCGGCTCTGAGTGCACAAAGGAGTGATGTTGACACAGGTTAGACTGCCAACAGCATGAGAACAGAGTTATCTCTAACAAAGGAGACTAATTACTTACTTTAGAGCAGAGAGCTTCAGAGCTCATAGAGAAAATCTCTTGCTCTCAAGTCAATGGGTTTCAAAGCATTCATTGATAGGGAAACTAGACTTAAACTCCTTATCTCCCTCCATTCACCCACATTTTCCCCACCCTTGGTTGACCTTGATGGACGTATGTCTTTTTTCAACTGTACTAATTATTTAACTAGGTAATTAGAAACGTTGGGAATATGGATTTGATATGCTATTCCCTGCTATAGAACCACCTACAGCCTATCAGGGACGAGACAGGTAGCATGAATCTAAAACTGCCTGTGGCTCCGAGACAACCTCTTCAAGTCATGAAGCATGTGCCCCATCTTCTAAATAAAAACCCTACCTATATCCTTATAAGCCCAGGATAAAATTAATAGAATACATATACACTTGCTCCAAGCGATTGCAATGATGTCCATCATTGTGTTCTAAGGGAGTTAGGTTCATATTCCTTACATCCATGTTCATCCCTGTGTGCTAAGGGAGTTAGAACACAGGGATGAACATAGATCTGCAAGGAATATGAACCTAACTCCCTTAGAACACAGGGATGAACATGAATGCAAGGAATATGAACCTAACTCCCTTAGAACACAGGGATAAACATGAATGCAAGAAATATGAACCTAACTCCCTTAGAACACAGGGATGAACATGGATGTAAGGAATATGAACCTAATTCCCTTAGAACACAGGGATGAACATGAATGCAAGGAATAGGAACCTAAATCCCTTAGAACACAGGGATGAACCTGCAAGGAATATGAACCTAAGGGAGTTAGGTTCATATTCCTTGCATTCATGTTCATCCCTGGGTTCTAAGGGAATTAGGTTCATATTCCTTACATCCATGTTCATCCCTGTGTTCTAAGGGAGTTAGGTTCATATTCCTTGCATTCATGTTCATCCCTGTGTTCTAAGGGAATTAGGTTCATATTCCTTACATCCATGTTCATCCCTGTGTTCTAAGGGAGTTAGGTTCATATTCCTTGCATTCATGTTCTTCCCTGTGTTCTAAGGGAATTAGGTTCATATTCCTTACATCCATGTTCATCCCTGTGTTCTAAGGGAGTTAGGTTCATATTCCTTGCATTCATGTTTATCCCTGTGTTCTAAGGGAGTTAGGTTCATATTCCTTACAGACTTCTGCTGCCTCCAGGCTGTAGGTAATAGATCCACTTTAAAAAGAGAACTAAGGAGCATAACACATGGCTACTAAAAGGCATCTCATTAAAATAAATAAATACCTAAAAAATTCTAGAGTTCAATCAGCTTGCTATGGAGAATATGAAATATCGGAGGTTTCATCTAGGTAGAACATTCAACTTCAAAATAGGCACTCGGGGTTCAGCTCTCAGCATTAACACACATTCTGCACATAATGCCTCAATAAAAATCTACATTCTGTTGAGGACGGGGGAGGGGAGTCTTTCAATCATTAGTGGGAATGTGTTCATCGTCAAATATTAGAATCACAGTGCTGATTTTGAGTTAAGACGACCCTGGGGCCAGATTTGTCGGAATCTACTCTAGAATTAGAAAAAAAACTTTCAAAACATAATACATAAAGCATATGGCATAAAGTGATGGTGCCTCATATTCCCCAATTTAAGGGCAATCCCATAAGTTCACAATGAAAGTTTCCTTGGAGTGTCGTACTATGGAGAAAACCAAAAAAAAAAAAAAACCCAAAAGGCGAGTGTCAAGGTAGTCCTGTAGGTCCGCGTTAAAGGAATGCCAATCTGCATGAAGGGAAACCTGCCCCCACAGTAATCACGGCCCTCCAAATTGTCCATGCGGTTCCATATCAAAAAGTTACGTTTCTATATAGGTCATCATCATAAGTCTTTACTTCGAACGATGGTGGGAATTTCAGCCAAAAACGGGACAAGGTTCGTCTTTTCGAGTCTCGGAACAAAACAAAAAAGTTACAATTTCTCAGACAAAAAAGAAAAAAAAAAAGTTCCCTTTCATACTCTAGATCTTTAAATTATGGAGAGGACGTGATGTACTCTCATCTAGGGAGTAACCTCTCTCCCTATACTGCAGCTTATTGTACATCTCATGGTCAAGTAGACTTGTGTCCCGAAAACGGTTATTCATGAAGGGAAATTGTATCCAGCCCTCCATTCCCTAGATCCGAGGTGTTAGCTACGGTGCTGCCCGGGGCCCGGGTCACCAAACGCGTCGTCAAGAGCAAATCCTCTTCCAGGATCTACTCCTCGGGAGAAATGTCTGAGAGGAATTAGGTGAGGAGATCGTGGGTCATGACAAGGCGTCCTCTTCTTGGGTTGGCGCGGTGGTGGCATCATTCACGAGGACGCCCTGTTGTAGTCTCTGCAAAGAGGATCGCATCTGGAAAAGAAGAATGAACAACAGACTTGTTAGGTTGGGTCACCATGGACCCACAGGAATCTTTTTTGTATTGGGACTTAGAAGGAGGGCTCCCACAATAGACTTTCATTCTACATCGATAGGACTTATCATCAAAGTCTGTTGGGTGCAGATCCCACCTAGCGAGGAAACGAGGGACCCAAAAGTGTCGGCTCAGAATAGATAACTGGTCAGGCTTGTGCATGACTCTCCATTCTGATCTATGGGAGTTCTTAGTATGGATGAACACAGCGCTCCCCTGTACTGCAAACTCCCATAGAACAGAATGGAGAGAACACAGCACTCCCCTGTACTGGGAGCTAGAACAGAATGGAGAACACAGCGCTCCTCTGTACTGAACTCCCATAGAACAGAATGGAGAACACAGTGCTCCCCTGTACTGGGAACTCGCATAGAACAGAATGGAGAACACAGCGCTCCCCTGTACTGGGAACTCCCATAGAACAGAATGCAGAACACAGCGCTCCCCTGTTAATGAAAGGAAACTCCCATAGAACAGATTGGAGAACACAGCGCTCCCCTGTACTGGGAACTCCCATAGAACAGAATGGAGAACACAACGCTTCCCTGTGCCTGGAACCCCCATAGAACAATGGAGAACACATCGCTCTCCTGTACTGGGAACTCATATAAAATAGAATGAAGAATGTAACACCACTGTGCACCAATCCATTTTCAGTTCAAATAATAAAAAAAAATTAAAGGGACTATAAAGCCCTTGTTCATCAGTTATGTTCACCTGGGGAAGCGGAGCACCCAAAAATGTATTAAAAAAGAACATCTAACCATGTAACACATCGAAAGCCTTGGACCATCTAAGCCAGAGCTGCTCTCTGTTTGTGACATGGCCCTCATAGGGTGAATGGAGAGGGGTGTACAGATGAGATATCCCTTCAAACATCTATTCTTTTGTCCCTCTTTCCTCATGAGGCAGATAGAGAGGGGTGTAAAGATAAGAGAACCCATTCAAACATCTATCCTGGTGTCCCAATTCCCCCACAGGACATATGGAGAAGGGTGTAAAGAGAACTCCTTTAAGCATCCATCTCGGTGTCCCTCTTTCTTCATGGGCCATATGGAGAGGGGTGAAATGAGAAGAGAACTCCTTTAAACATCTATTCTTGTGGCCCTCTGCCCTCAGGGCACATATGGAGACGGGTCGTAAAGAGATGGGCACTCCTTTAAATATCCATCCTGGGTCCCTCTTCCTTCCCGAGACATATGAAGGAGGTTTGCAAACATAAGAGAACTACTTTTAACAACTAATCTTGCATAGTCTTCTTCAGTCAAGGTGTCTGGGCCTCCTGGCTGTGGTACCTGCCTAGTTATCCAGTACTGAGTGACAACCTCTGGGGACGCGGTGATGGCGGCCATATTGATTGTTAATCAGTTAGAACTGAAAATATTTTAGGAAAATCTGCATTTTCTGACACAAGTCTTTCTATTTACTGTTTCTTTTTATTATTTGAGGAGGCTAAGAAGCAGCGATCCCCTGTCGCCACCATCAGCTCCCACCACCGTCACCACCATCAGCTCCCACCACCGTCACCACCATCAGCTCCCACCACCGTCGCCACCATCAGCTCCCACCACCGTCGCCACCGTCAGCTCCCACCACCGTCGCCACCGTCAGCTCCCACCACCGTCGCCACCGTCAGCTCCCACCACCGTCGCCACCGTCAGCTCCCACACACGTCACCACCTCAGCTCCCACCACCGTCGCCACCCTCAGCTCCCACCACCGTCGCCACCGTCAGCTCCCACCACCGTCGCCACCGTCAGCTCCACCACACCACCGTCGCCACCGTCAGCTCCCACCACCGTCGCCACCGTCAGCTCCCACCACCGTCGCCACCGACAGCTCCCACCACCGTCGCCACCGTCAGCTCCCACCACCGTCACCACCATCAGCTCCCACCACCGTCACCACCATCAGCTCCACCCCATCAGCTCCCACCACCAGCTCCCACCACCATCAGCTCCCACCACCGTCAGCACCATCAGCTCCCACCCAGTCCCACACATCAGCTCCCACCACCGTCAGCACCATCAGCTCCCACCACCATCACCACCATCAGCTCCCACCACCATCAGCTCCCACCACCATCAGCTCCCACCACCGTCACCACCATCAGCTCCCACCACCGTCGCCACCATCAGCTCCCACCACCGTCGCCACCATCAGCTCCCACCACCGTCGCCACCATCAGCTCCCACCACCGTCGCCACCATCAGCTCCCACCACCGTCACCACCATCAGCTCCCACCACCGTCACCACCATCAGCTCCCACCACCATCAGCTCCCACCACCATCAGCTCCCACCACCGTCTGTCTATTATTTTTTATTTTAGAGTTTGTGGGAGAACTAAAATGACTCATAAGGTAAATGATTGTTGTGGAATCTAAACCTAACAAAATAATAATAAAAAAATCTAAAATTTACATGAATCACTTTTCTTTATCCTAAATTCATCAAAGGAAACTGATTTTCTCTATATATCTTCATACTTGGATAATAGTGAAGTGGCCAATAGGTGTAGAGAGTGGGCTACCTGGATAGTCCCAGTGGTGACAAGTCCCCAAAAGCTTTTCACAACTGTAGCCAGTAAAGTGAATCATCTTTAAAGAGGTTGTCTCACTACAGGGATTGCTGCTTTTTATGTTAAAGATCTTGTCAAAACAATTCCCTTTGCAATATGTGTCCATTAGCAGTGTCCTACCTATTCCTAGATATTCCCTCTTGTATGGGCTGCATGAGCTCCTCAGGTCACTATAGCTACAGACCTGTTCGATCTCTCCTGATAGGATGCCAGCACTGGTTGCTATAGCTACAGACCTTTTCCATATCTCATGATAGGCTGCCACAACTGGTTGCTAAAGCTACAGACATATACAATCTCACCTGATAGGCTGCCAGCACTGGTTGCTATAGCTACATACCTGTTCCATCTCTCCTGATGGGCTACCAGCACTAGTTGCTATAGCTACAGAATTGTTCCACCTCTCCTGATGGGCTACCAGCACTGGTTGCTATAGCTACAGACCTGTTCCATCTCTCCTGATGGGCTACCAGCACTAGTTGCTATAGCTACAGACGTGTTCCACCTCTCCTGATGGGCTACCAGCACTGGTTGCTATAGCTACAGACCTGTTCAATCTCTCCTGATAGGCTGCCAGCACTAGTTGCTATAGCTACAAACCTGTTCCATCTCTCCTGATAGGCTGCAGCAATGGTCGCTATAGCAACAGACCTGTTCCATCTCTCCTGATGGGCTACCAGCACTGGTTGCTATAGCTACAGACCTGTTCCATCTCTCCTGATAGGTTGCCAGCACTGGTTGCTATAGCACAAGACCTGTTCAATTTCTCCATGATAGGCTGCCAGCACTGGTTGCTATAGCTACAGACCTGTTCCATCTCTCCTGATGGGCTACCAGCACTGGTTGCTATAGCTACAGACCTGTTCGAGCTCTCCCGATAGGCTGCCGGCACTGGTTGCTATAGCTATAGACCTGTTTTATTTATCCTGATAGGCTGCCAGTGCTGGTTGCTATAGCTACAGACCTGTTTGATCTCTCCTGATGGGCTACCAGCACTGGTTGCTATAGCTATAGACCTGTTCAAGCTCTCCTGATAGGTTGCCAGCACTGGTTGCTATAGCTACAGACCTGTTCCATCTCTCCTGATAGGCTGTCAGCACTGGTTGCTATAGCTACAGACCTGTTCCATTTCTCCTGATAGGTTGCCAGCACTGGTTGCTATAGCCACAGACCTGTTCAATTTCTCATGATAGGCTGCCAGCACTGGTTGCTATAGCTACAGACCTGTTCAATCTATCCTGATTGGCTGCCAGCTCTGGTTGCTATAGCTACAGGCCTGTTCGAGCTCTCCTGATAGGCTGCCAGCACTGGTCGCTATAGCTACAGACCTGTTTGATCTCTCCTGATAGGCTGCCAGCACTGGTTGCTATAGTTACAGACCTAGCTTGTACCGCAGCCCAGTAGAAGCCAGTAGACACGCCCCTGAATTCAAAATGAAACCAAGTAAACAGGACTGAGGTGAGATGAATCGATGCAGTGAGACAACCCCTTTAAAGCTCTTTGCACATTGAGTTGATAGTGCACATATATCAATTACTGCAGGAATGCTCCTGGTATATAGAGTAAAGGTGTCCCCATTACCCAACTGAGGCCAGGGGAATGATTTTTGCTTCTATTCACATGGTATCGTCAGGGCTTGTTAAATGGAAGTGCAGGGAGCTTTGCTATTCCGTTCCAAAAAATGTGGTCTTCTGTACGATAGAACATTCCCCAAAGGTATAAAGCAGAGCTACATGTTGTGGACTACTCCAATGGACACTGTGGGATGCAGTATGAAGAACCTGAGCTGAACAATTAGACTGATACAATGTATCAGATAAAAATGAAACAAACCATCAGGACATGAGAGAGATTTGTCCAGAATGGAGACAGTTATAAAGTATTAGGTAAGAATGTAAACCAGGCGGTTCCGATTCACTGACAGCAAGCAGAGATCTTGAAAAAGGTGAGAACTTGGAACAAAAATGCTAAATTGATTGAGCTTTGCTTGGACCACCCCTGTATAGAGTCTCCCCAGTGGCCTCACCTCGTCGAGCAGCTGTACTGAGGTCCGCAGCGTTTGCTTCCATTTCTGAACCTCCGCGCTGTGGAAACGTTTCTGAAGCTCAAGTATTTCCGCCCAATCTGCCGAGGTCTGAGGAAACCTCCTGCGAAAAGAAGAAGCCGTTACCACCTCAAGGTACAAGGAGTATATAGTAACTATAGAGGTGAGAGAAGGGCGGGCTCTACACCTTATAAGGGGGCGCTTGCTGCTCAGCAGGTAAGTGACAAAGGAGAAGGGACTAGTTATAGAGTCCACAACCAAAGCCCTCAAAGGGACAACTACTCCAAACCTGCCACTCCTCAGGAGTCATGAGTCAGGGATCGGGGGTAGCAGAGCTGAGTTTGTTAATTGCACAGGACAGAGCACTGCAAGTAAAACCTATGCATTATTCAAGCTTGACCCAATGCCCGCGCGGTGAGGCATCTACATAGGACAGAAGTGACAACACTGCAGAACCCTTTCCACCCATAGCCGGTAAAATAGAACTAATGGTGGTGTTGCCCAGTCTGGGCGCCATATTGCTTGACTGCTTTGTTTGGACACACGAGGCTTTTGCATTTCTAAAACTTTGACTCTTTCACGAAGAGGAAACTGATCAGAGAGTGATACATTTATGCAAATGATACAGTAACAAATGGAATAGAAGACGTTACATTGTATCAAGTGCAGCTAACGATTCTAAGCTCGTTTAAGGCCACAGTATAGAAGCCTCTGATGACCCGGAGGAGGAAGCGTTCTGCAGAATAATATGGTTTATGAGGATTGCACATTTCCACTAGAACACAAAGAAAAGAAAGGAAAGCTTTGGTGGAAGCTCCCAGAACGTCACAGGAACCAGGATCGGCTCCCGTCATCTAGATTTTCATCCTGTGTTTCCATCCATGTGACTGGGATCAGACCTATGTGAACTCAACTTACATGACCTATTCAAAGGGGTGATCCCATTGCACTTTCTATTAATCAAACTTTGACAGATGCAGGTCCCACCTCTGGCTGCACCTCAGGAACGGGCCCCTGAAGGTCTCCATTCAGAATGGAGATATGGTCAGGCTTCCACACAACCATTATGATCTACAGGAGCTCCCTGAATAGGGGAGCGGTGTGTTCTCCATTCTGTTCTATGGGACTTCCCAGTACAGGGGAGCGCTGTGTTCTCCTTTCTGTTCTATGGGAGTTCCCAGTACAGGGGAGCGGTGTTCTCCATTCTGTTCTATGGGTGTTCCAGTACAGGGGTGCGCTGTGCTCTCCATTCGTTCTATGGGAGTTCCCAGTACAAGGGAGCGCTGTGTTCTCTCCATTCGTACTTGGGAGGTCCCAGGACAGGAGAGCACTGTGTACTCCATTCTGTACTATGGAGTTCCCAGATAACAGGGGAGCGCTTTGTTCTCGATTCTGGTCTATGGGAGTTCCGATTACAGGGGAGCGCTGTGTTCTCCATTCTTTCTATGGGATTCCCAGTTAGGGAGCACGTGTGGTCTCCATTCTGGTCTATGGGAGTTCCCAGTACAGGGGAGCACTGTGTTCTCCATTATCCTCTATGGGAGTTCCCAGTACAGGGAGCGCTGTGCTCTCCATTCTCCTCTATGGGATTTCCAGTACAGGGGAGTGCTGTGTTCTCCATTCTGTTCCATGGCAGTTCCCAGTTCAGGAGAGTGGTGTGTTCTTCAATC
The DNA here is from genome assembly GCA_025379985.1 of Phyllomedusa bahiana. Lineage (NCBI taxonomy): Eukaryota > Metazoa > Chordata > Amphibia > Anura > Hylidae > Phyllomedusa > Phyllomedusa bahiana. Next base: position 66,419 of record JAODAL010015503.1, read on the forward strand.
TGTTCTTTGGGAGTTCCCAGTACAGGGGAGCGCTGTGTTCTCCATGCCGAACTATAGGAGTTCCCAGTACAGGGGAGCGCTGTGTTCTCCATTCTCCTCTATGGGAGTTCCCAGTACATTCCCTATGGGATTCCATCAGGGGAGTGCTGTGTTCTCCATTCTGTTGTATGGGAGTTCCCAGTACAGGGCAGTGCTGTGTTCTCCATTCTGTTCTATGGGAGTTCCCAGTACAGGGGAGCGCTGTGCTCACCATTCTGTTCTATGGGAGTTCCAGTACAGGGGAGCATGTGTTGCTCTCATTCATGATACTGGGATCATGAACAGGAAGCATTGTTTTTGCCGTATCAGATTCACACAGAACAGAATGTCTCCATTGTGAGTCAACACTTTCAGGGATCATTCCTGAGACAGGTGCAGCCAGTAGTTGAACTTGCACCTATCAGACTTTGATGACATATCCACGCAATATTCAATCAAAGTCTATGGTGGGAGAACCCCTTTAAATCAGGACATTTAGGTCAATTTTATATAGGCCTGGTAATAAATATCACACCGACGTTGCAAAAAGTTGGATGAGTTGTACACGCCCTCTACAGACTGACACCTCCTGTTCTGTAGAGATCACTTCCCTGCAGTCTCCTCTTATAGACAGGATTCACGACAGGAACACCTAATATAGATAACACTGGGTCCCCCACCACTTTTGACTGACACCCCCTGTTCTGTAGAGTTTATTCTCTGCAGTTCCTCATTATCAGCAAGGCAGGGGTTTCACCCGGTAACACCTATATATAGATAACACTGGATCCACCAATTCACTTAAACTGACCCTCCTGTTTTTTGTGAGATCATTCTCCCCAGTCTCCTCATCCACAGGCAGGTTTACTGACAGGTAACACCTATATATAGATAAAACAGGACCCCATTCACTAAGACTGACACCCCCTGTTCTGTAGAGATCACTTCCTGCAGTTTCATCACAGGCAGGGTTACACTGACGGGAACTAATGTAATAATGTGGAGTCCAGGCAGTGCACAGTAGTTGAACTTGCACCTATCAGACTTTGATGACATATCCACGCAATATTCAATCAAAGTCTATGGTGGGAGAACCCCTTTAAATCAGGACATTTAGGTAAATTTTATATAGTTGAGTAATAAATATCCACCACGTTGCAAAGCTGATAGTTTACACGCTCTCTACAGACTGACACCTCCTGTTCTGTAGAGATCACTTCCCCGCAGTCTCCTCATCACAGGATTATACTGACTGTTAACACCTATATATATATAACATATGATCCACCAGTCACTATAGACTGACCCCTCCTATTCTGTAGAGATCACTTCCCTGCAGTCTCCTCATCACAGACAGGATTACACTGACAGGTAACACCTATATATAGATAACACTGGAGCCACCATTCACTATAGACTGACACCTCCTGTTCTGTAGAGATCACTTCCCTGCAGTCTCTTCATTATCAGCATAGGCAGGGGTACATTGGAAGGTGACACCAATGTGTATAGATAACCCAGGATCCACCACTCACAATAGGGGATGTCATAGTTCTCCCTGCCCCCTTCCCTGAACACTGACTTCTTTACAGAGCATGCCCACAACACTCTCCTATAGAAGTCAATGGGTCGGCTCCTGTTCACAGGCTCCTATGTCCATGAAGCTGCTGTAAATTCTCTCTCTAAAGGCCACATGTATGAAAACTGTCTCGGTCTAAAATTCACTTTGTTGCCCATAGAAACCAATCAACGCGCCCCGCTCATTTTTCCAGAGCACTATATGAAATAAGAGGGGCGCGTTGATTGGTTTCAATGGGCAACAAAGTGAATTTTAGACCGAGACAGTTTTCATACATTTGGCCCTAAGTGCTGTTAAAAAGCAGCTCAGGCAAGATGGCCGCCTCCATAATCATATACAGAATAAATAGAATTAAAAAAATCTTCAATCAGAAAATAATAAAAAATATCTAAGAGGAAAAGATTATGTATCAATATCTTGTTTTAATTAGTAATATAATATTGGTGACAGATTCCCTCTAAGGAGTCAGGAGTCACTGCTTGGCATTGTGGGAGGTTATGATAGTTTAATTTTGACAAGTCTTGATTAATAAAGATGACTGGAAGATTTTGTTGAAATGTATAAATGTTAAACATGGACGATGGTCAAGATTCTGGGGTCCTCGGTCCATGGAGAAGAGGTAACTAGGTGCTTACCCTTGGGACACAGCATAACTTTGCCATGTCTGGAAAGTCCGAGCGGTGTGCTCCAGAGACCACAAGCGGTAGAAGAGCATCATGTTAAGAACCACCAGGACCAGCAGCCTGTGATGGGGACGAAACAAGGAGGTCAACATTTTATCAGGAATCAAGGCAGTGACACAATAGTGATTGGAGACCCATGGAGCATTCCCGAGGCGTAACCTGAAGCTCCAGGGCCCAAGTGCAAAAAGTGAAATGGGCCCCCCAGCTACCATGTGCCACTTACAATGCTGGTATCTCCTTATGTGGCAGGAGGGCTTTTGGGCCCCCTCAAGATGCAGGGCCCGGTAGTGACTGCTACCTCTGCACCCCCTATAGCTACGCCCCTGGAGCATTCCTTCCTGACCATGAACCATCCAACCCTTAGCAGAACGTTAGGAGACGTCTACAGATAAACAAACCTTACATTGACACCAGTGGTCGAAGAGATGTGTCCACCTATTTCTTACCAAACCCAGCTAGTCGAGAGGGAAATCTGAGGCGTGAGGGGGTCCTTCACTTTGGACAGTCCCTACTTATTCTTTAACAATACATTGATCATAAAGTTTCTCCACACTGGGCCCCCTAGCAACAAGCTGTAACTTCTGGGGAAATCTGGCATTAAGGGTTTTGTTTCCCTGCAGCGCCCCCACAGGGAAAATTAAGTATTACACATTGTCTATTCACATCCATGGGTTGTCTGTGTAATGCAGGCCAGGTCCTCCAGAGTGAGAGACGCTCTTAGTTCTGGCCAACGGATGAGGATCCTGAGCGGGAGACCAATCTCTATGAACTGAGGGAATGTAAGAAAATGAGTCTTGAAAACTGGAGAACTCCTTTAAAGGCAGGTGATTAGGGGAAAGAGATTTTTTATGTCTATGGCCAGCTCTATATACAATGCAAAACCAATTCAGTCTATGGGTCAACCAATCACACCTCCACCACCTCATGCAGGTTTACATTAAATACTAGTAATCATGGATCAGTCCTGGTGCGAGTCTTAAAAGATCTTCAATTGGAGGAAATCTTAAATCTGCATGGGGAGACTCTTCGGGGCCCACCATTGGGAGTGATTTTGGGGGTCCACAAGTGGAGTGGAATCCTGGGGCCCACCCAGTGGAGATGATTCTTGGGGCCCACCCAGTCGAGTGGATTCTTGGGGCCCACCCAGTCGAGATGATTCTTGGGGCCCACCCAGTCGAGTGGAATCCTGGGGCCCACCCAGTCGAGTGGAATCCTGGGGCCCACCCAGTCGAATGGAATCCTGGGGCCCACCCAGTCGAATGGAATCCTGGGGCCCACCCAGTCGAATGGAATCCTGGGGCCCACCCAGTCGAATGGAATCCTGGGGCCCACCCAGTCGAATGGAATCCTGGGGCCCGCCAGTAGAGTGGATTCTTAGGGCCCGCCAGTAGAGTGGATTCTTAGGGCCCGCCAGTAGAGTGGATTCTTAGGGCCCGCCAGTAGAGTGGATTCTTAGGGCCCGCCAGTAGAGTGGATTCTTAGGGCCCGCCAGTAGAGTGGATTCTTAGGGCCCACCAGTAGAGGGGATTCTTAGGGCTCACCAGTAGTGGGGATTCTTAGGGCCCACCAGTTGTGGGGATTCTTAGGGCCCGCCAGTAGATTGGATTCTTAGGGCCCGCCAGTAGAGGGGATTCTTAGGGCTCCCAAGTGGGGGGGATTCTTAGGGCTCACCAGTTGGGGGGATTCTTGGGGCCACCAGTGGAGTTGATTCTTAGGGTTCACCAGTAGCCGTGATTCTTGGGGCACACACTACCGCTACTCTACATGACTGCACATACTGACAATGTCTCATGGTTTCTGTCTCTCTTTCTCTGTCTTTCTCCCTGAAAAGCAGCCTCAGGCCCACAATGCCCGGGCTCCCACTATGCCCGAGGACCAAGTAAGTGGTTTCCCCTGCTCCCCTATAGACCAGTCTGAAGCTGATCATGGATATAGTCTTTGGAACAGAGATAATCCCACACATGATGTACTAATATGACCAAGACTGAAGCCGGACCAGACCAAAGATGGTCTCCTGGAAACTGCAGAAGTCTGTGTGCGTCATAGTCACTGCAGTGGAGACGCTGCTCCACCAACGCACACAGGCAACCTTGATGCAAGGAGCTTCATGTCAGATAATTCCCGCAGTGTGTAAGCGGCAGGTAGGTGGATCTGTTACTCACACAATACTGATGATAAAGAGAGCCGTGGGGATGTTCTGCGACGTTCCTCTGTCAGACAGATGGGAGAGCTGAGAGGAGACGCTCCCTGTGGGCAAGAAGGAGAGAGGGTGGTGAGTAGAGAAAGGCAAATATCAAGCTTGTGCCCCGAGAGGCCATTCAGTGACCCCATGTAGATCCTGGAAAGAAGCAAGAACACAGGGTCGGGGAACGAAGCAGAGGTCCTGGGGCAAGACTTGCAAAGAGACCCCACCTTGCAAGGTTCAACGGTGGTAAGAAATGGAAATGGCCCGAGCACCATGGTTTTTATGCCCCTCTCCTTCTCATTTATACTCCTATCGTCCACAGCTCGATTTCAGCTCTGAGGCTCCTATAGGACCAGGGATGCCCCTGAGCCCCATAGAAGTTATAACAGCAGAAAATAGGAAAATCCTCATTGGCCCAGATTTGGGAGCCATGATGTTTCGGGGCATAGCCAGATTTGTTGCACAACTAGGTAACAACGGTAGACGAAACCCAACAGTGCACAAACCCAACACAGATTTTCGTGGAGCCAAGATTTAGTCTGAAAGTGAACCATATTGTATCCTGAGAGGGACAGGAGGTTTTTCCTACATCTGTTGACTGGACAAGGATATCAAGGCTTTAAAAAAATATATATATAGAATATATGACCCGAGTTCAAGAATGGGCAACACCATCACTGACAAGCCACCACCATGACTACACCATGCATGTGGCTCTATGCACAACTGCTCTCATCTGCTCAGACAAGGAAGGATTAAAAATAATGACCCAAAAAAAAAAATCCTGCATCCATATTATCACCTGGAGACAGTAACAGCAGCGAGCAGTAATCGGGTCTGTTACTTCCTATGGATCCTGATAAATTGGCTTCAGAGGGGTAAAGATTATCTCAAGTCATAAACATAACGGAGGGGAAGTCTGCAGAGAAACCCAAATCCTTCTCTGCCCCTCACAGACTATTCCCCAAAGCGATTGCCGTTAATGACTTGAGTCTCTATGACGATCAGTCTCTACACAGGGCAATGACATCAGGTGGTTGAAATATGGAGCCAAACCTATGACCTATGCCAACTGGTGGGTGCAGGAGAGGAGTCTATTGCATGGTGGTCCTAACCTCTCTCGCACTCAGGAGGGGTCTTCACTGCCACCTTATGAGTGACATATTCAGATGCTGCCTGCAGCTTTAGCTTGTTTCTCTTTAGGGCAGAGACATTTTAATATAGTTATGGGGCCCCGGGGCAGAGCAATGTATTGGGCCCTATCAAAGCCTAAAATATCACAATAAGCCATGCCTTGAACCACGGCCAAGTATTACATCACATCAGGCCACACCTCTAACCACCCATCTTCCCATTCTCCCAATGAGCAGTCTGTGGCCTACAAGACTAGTTGGTAGGGTAGGAAGCCGATGGCTACCTGCTCCGCCATGACTTTTATATGTTTGCACATCCTAAGAACATACAACATGAGTAGGAACCCTTGGATGAGGCCTGGGTCAGAATACTTCCAAGACGACTTGTAGGCTGCAGGCATAAAGCAGCCTGCAGCCTCTAAGACTAATTCATAGGGTAGGAAGCCTATGGCTACCTGCTCCGCCATGACTTTTATATGTTTGCACATCCTAAGAACATATAACATGAGCAGGAGCCCTTGGATGAGGCCTGGGTCAGAAAACTTCCATGAAGACTTGTAGGTTGCAGGTATAAAGCAGCCTGCAGCCTATAAGACTAATTCATATGGTAGGGAGCTGATGGCTACCTGCACCACCACGGTTCTAATATGTTTGCGCATCCTGAAAACATGCAAAATGTGCATGAATGTCTGGATGAGGCCAGCATTAGGATGCTTCCATTATGTCTTGTAGGCCACAGGCTTAGAGCAAGCTGCAGTGTATAAGATTAATTAATGGGGTAGGGAGCCGATGGCTACCTGCTCTGCTATGGTTTTTATATGTTTGCGCCTCCTGAGAACATACAAGATGTGCATGAACGTCTGGATAAGGCCTGCATTAGGAGGCTTCCATTATGTCTTATAGGCCACAGGCTTAGAGCAAGCTGCAGTCTACAAGACTAATTCATGGATGATGGCTCCTTGCTTCCCCATGTAGGCATAGGATTCTCTGAATGAGACCTGCATTGGTACACTTCCATTACATCTTATAGGCCACTGGCTTACAGGGGTTGTCTTACTACACTGATTCATCTTACCTCAGTCCTGTTTTCTTGGTTTCACTTAGAATTCAGCGGCGTGTTTATTGGCTTCCACTAGGCTACAGTAGAAGCCAGGTCTGTAGCTATAGCAACCAGTGCTGGTAGCCTATCAGGAGAGACAAACAGGTCTGTAGCTATAGCAACCAGTGCTGGCAGCTATCAGGAGAGATCAAACAGGTCTGTAGCAATAGCAACCAGTGCTGGCAGCCTATCAGGAGAGATCGAACAGGTCTGTAGCTATAGCAACCAATACTGGCAGCCTATCAGGAGAGATTGAACAGGTCTGTAGCTATAGCAACCAGTGCTGACAGCCTATCAGGAGAGACTGAACAGGTCTGTAGCTATAGCAACCAGTGCTGGCAGCCTATGTGGAGAGATTGAACAGGTCTGTAGCTATAGCAACCAGTGCTGACAGCCTATCAGGAGAGACTGAACAGGTCTGTAGCTATAGCAACCAGTGCTGACAGCCTATAAGGAGAGACTGAACAGGTCTGTAGCTATAGCAACCATTGCTGGCAGCCTATCAGGAGAGATCAAACAGGCCTGTAGCTATAGCGACCAGTGCTGGCAGCCTATCAGGAGAGATCAAACAGGCCTGAAGCTATAGCGACCAGTGCTGGCAGGCTATCAGGAGAGATCAAACAGGTCTGTAGCTATAGTGACCTGAGGAGCTGATGCAGCCCATACAAGAGGGGATATCTAGAAATAGGTAGGACACTTTTAATGGACATATACTGCAAAGTGAGTTGATTTTGCAAGATCTTTAACATAAAAAGCAGCGATCCCTGTAGTGAGACAATGCCTTTAAGGCAGCCTATGAGACTATTTCATGTGGTAGGGAGCTGATGGATACCTGCTCTGCCATGGTTTTTATGTTTGCACCTCCTGAGAACATACAAGAGGCATAGGATCCCCTGGATGAGGGTTGAATTAGGACGCTTCCATTACATCAGGGGTCCCCAACTCCAGTCCTCACTCCCCACCAACAGGTCCTGTTTTCTGGCTTTCCTTAGCAGTGCACAGGTGAGTTAATTATTGCCAGTGCATTCTGTGGGAGATCCTGAAAACATGACCTGTTGGTGGACCCCAAAGACTGGATTTGGGGAACACTGCATTACATCCTATAGGCCGTGAGCTGCAGTCCACAAGACTAATTCATGGGGTAGGGAGCTGATGGCTTCCTGCTCTGCCATGGTTTTTATATGATTGCGGATCCTGAGAACCTAAAAAGGCAGAAACCCCTGAGTGAGGCTGCGTCAGGAAACTCCACGTGAAGATTGTGGGCTGCAGTATAACAGCCTGCGCTTAAGACTAATTCATGGGGTAGGGAGCTGATGGCTTCCTGCTCTGCCATGGTTTGTATATGTTTGCGCCTCCTGAGAACATACAGAGGCATAGGATCCCCTGGATGTGGCCAGCATTAGGACGCTTCCATTATGTATTGTAGGCCACAGGCTTAGAGCAAGCTGCAGTCTACAAGACCAATTCATGGTGTAGAGAGCCGATGGCTTCCTGCTCTGCCATGGTTTTATACGTTTGTGCATCTTGAGAACCTAAAAGATGCGCAGAAACCTCTGAGTGAGGCCTGCGTCAGGAAACTCCCGTGACGACTTGTGGGCTGCAGGTATAAAGCAGCCTGCAGCCTATAAGACTAATTCATGGGGTAGGGAGCTGATGGCTACCTGCTCCACCGTGGAGGTCCTACAAACAGTTATATAAGCATCGCCAACCCAGAGATCAAGAGCGTGTATCATGAGTTCCCAATCATCGCCTCTGCCCACCTGTGGCCCCTATGCTTGTGGAGCCCTTGGGGAACTGCCTAGTGTGGCCAATGGATAAGATGGCCCTACTTTAGGGCCTCCTCCTATGATGCCAGCTTGTTTAGTGATGCCATCCATGTAGCATCCATAGTGAAGCTTTGTTGTTGATACCTGATGTTCTGGAGTGACGGTTCACCCTGACATTGTCCAGGGGTGGAGCGATCGTGTTCAGAGAGTCCACGTGATGGTTCTTCCAGCTCAATGTCCGCTTCCGGCGCCGTAACGCCGGCTTCTCTCGGACTCCCAGCTCTTCCACACAGGATTGCTCTAACTGGTCCACTGCGTCTGCTGAGAGGGGGGAGAAGAAGAGAAACAAAGTTCATGCAGATGGGTGCAAATCGATTAATGGGTCAGGAACGACAGAGACCCCCAACAACACCGGACCGAGCTCTTGTCATGAGGGAGGGGAAATGGTTCAGGACATCGATACATTTGGTGCATTGATTGTTCTTGCTTCTTCACCTCTCCCAAGAGATCAGAGGCCAGAACAATGTGAGCTGCTACCCGGGTGGGCACAAGGGTTTTATGTGGGGTTATTGTAAGGGTGGAGGACAGGAGGCCTCATAGTAGAGCTGAACATGGGTCCACCTTGTAGGTCCATAAAAGCACAATAGGGACCAGTGCTGGCCTCGCCCTTGAGGGACCTATGGGTGTCTTGGCCTTATGACTGATTCTTCCCTTTTTTGCTCACAGTGTGGTGCCTTCAGCAGATTCTCATAGATGGGGAACAGAGCCGACCACAGATACCTCCTCTTCAAAAGTCCCATAGAAGCCAATGCTATGTGGTGACATGGTTATTGGTGAACATCTGAGGTAAGCTTGGGTTATTGAGGTTTTTAAAATTTTAACAAAACCCCCTATAATATTTGTTTGGTGAGGAACGGGGTTTTTGGTATACAGGATTGTTGTGTCAGTGATACTGGAACATTATTGGTCGAGGCCACGGGGAGCAGGGAAAACCCCCCCGGGGGGCCAGGCCATTTTTGGGCCCCTGGGCATGAAAGGCACAGGGCTGATTTCAGGAGAAAAGCAGAAAAAAGGGAAAGAAAAAACAGTATGTGCAGTCATGACGTAGTGTTTGTGTGGGCCCCCAAAACTAGCTCAACGGGCCCCCCCCCCCCCCGACTCAGCTCCCTGGTGGCCCCCCCCCCAAAACTGCTCCTGGGCCCCCCCCCCCCCCCAAGATCAGCTCCCTGGTTTCCCCCCCCCCTCCCCCGATAGCTCATGGTCCCCCCCCCCCAAAACTCGGCCCCCACGGTGGCCTCCCCCCCCCCCAAGACTCGGTCCTTTGGGGGCCCCCCCCCCAAGACTGGTCCACTGGGGCCCCCCCCCCCCCGATCGGTCCATGGGGCCCCCCCCCCCGACAGCTCCCCTGGTGGGCCCCCCAAGGGCTCAGTCCCCCTGGGGGGTGCCCGGAATCAACTAAAATAATGGTTCCAAGAAGCAACTCCACTGGTGGGGCCCCCCCCAAGACTCGGCTCCACTGGTGGCCCCCCCCCCAAGACTCGGTCCATGGTGCCCCCCCCCCCAAGACTCATCTCTGGTGCCCCCCCCCCCAAGATCTGCTCACTGGTGCCCCCCCCCAAGACTCAGCTCACTGGTGGCCCCCCCCCCCAAGATCAGCTCCACGGTGGCCCCCCAAGACTCAGCTCCATGGTGGCCCCCCCAAGACTAGCTCCACTGGTGGCCCCCCCCCAAGAATAGCTCCATGGTGGCCCCCCCCAAGACTCAGTCCATGGTGGCCCCCCCAAGACTCAGTCCATGGTGGCCCCCCAAAAACTCAGCTCCAGTGGTGGCCCCCCCAAGACTCAGCTCCCCTGGTGGGTGCCAGGAATCAACTAAAATAATGGTTCCCAAGAAGCAACTCCACTGGTGGACCCCGAGAACAAACCCCATCGGGGGCCCCCAAGACTCCGCTCCACCGGCGAGCCCCCAAGACGCCGCTCCACCGGCGAGCCCCCACGACGCCGCTCCACCGGCGAGCCCCCCCGACGCCGCGCCACCGGCGGGCCCCCCAGACGCCGCTCCACCGGCGAGCCCCCACGACGCCGCTCCACCGGCGAGCCCCAACGACTCCGCTCCACCGGCGGACCCCTAGACTCCGCTCCACCGGCGGACCCCAAGAATCCGCTCCACCGGCGGTCCCCCTAGACTCAGATCCACCGGTGAGCCCCAGCAATCAGCTCCACTGTTGGGCCCCAGCAATCAGCTCCACTGGTGGGCCCTAGGCATCTATTGCATACCAAGGTTCACCTCACCAAGAACGGAACTTACCGAGCTGCTTAAAGTGCTCCTCCATCCCACTCCAGGAGTTCTTCTCAATAATGCCTCGTACCAAACTCCACGGCTGCTTCCGATAACAGATCTCAGAGGACACCCTACAATGAAGAGGTCACAGGGTTGTCAGTGCTGCCCCTAAGGACAATCCATGCCCCGACTATATGAAGGTTAGGCAATGGCTCCGAAGTTAAGTGAGAATTTAGGACTCTCTAACAGGATTGTATCAGTTGGGTTGACAGCACCTGTCATACTTCTCAATATGAGTGGGAGCAAAGACGAAGACGTCATTCTCAATGTAGGGGGCAGATTAAGGGGGCACGAGCTATGAGCAATGCATGGTGGGAGGTTTGAGTGGGCACAAGCTGAGCTGTCAGAAGTCTTCTGAAGCGAGAGGGACAAGATACTGATCATCCATGGGGAGGAGGGAGAGGAGCGCAGTACCTGAGACGAGCTTTATTCTTAGTCACGCTGGTGATACAGTATCGGTGGGCGGTGTAAAAATAATCCTGGTAGGGGATGCCCTGCGTGACCACCTGTGTGTCCAGGATGCACAGTGACCCCGTCAGACTGTACGTTAAAGTCTATGGAGAGAAGATGATATTAGGCACAGCACCTCGAATAAGAAGGAAAACTTGTACTATCTGAGCACCAACAGTATAGGTATATTTTTGTACATAGAGAGCAGTATTATAGCAGTTATATTCCTTTGTTTTAATTACGGGGGCGGGTACTGTAATGGGGTAGTTTATTATTCTTGTACATAGGGGGCAGTATTATAGTAGTTCTATTCTTCTCTAGTATTATAGGCAGCAGTATTATAGTAGTTCTATCCTTGTACATAGGGCAGTATTATAGTAGTTTATTCTTGTACATAGGGAGCAGTATTATAGTAGTTATATTCTTGTACATAGGGAGCAGTTTTTTTTTATTTATATATTCTTGTACATAGGGGGCAGTATTATAGTAGTTATATTCTTGTACATAGGGGCCGTATTATAGTAGTTATATTCTTGTACATAGGAGGCAATATTATATTAGTTATATTCTTGTACATAGGGGCAGTATTATAGTAGTTATATTCTTGTACATAGAAGGCAATATTATAGTAGTTATATTCTATACATAGGGGCAGTATTATAGTAGTTATATTCTTGTACATAGGGGCAGTATTATAGTAGTTATATTCTTGTACTTTAGGGAGCAGTATTATAGTAGTTATATTCTTGTACATAGGGGCAGTATTATGTAGTTATATTCTTGTACATAGGAGGCAGTATTATAGTAGTTATATTCTTGTACAATAGGGAGCAGTATTATAGTAGTTATATTCTTGTATATAGGCAGTATTATAGTAGTTCATATTCCTGTACATAGGGGCAGTATTATAGTAGTTATATTCTTGTACATAGGAGCAGTATTTTAGTAGTTATATTCTTGTACATAGGGGGGCAGTATTATAGTAGTTATATTCTTGTACATAGGAGCAGTATTTTAGTAGTTATATTCTTATTATAGTAGTTATATTCTTGTACATAGGGGGCTTTATTATAGTAGTTATATTCTTGTACATAGGAGCAGTATTATAGTAGTTATATTCTTGTACATAGGTGCAGTATTATAGTAGTTATATTCTTGTACATAGGGGCAGTATTATAGTAGTTATATTCTTGTACATAGGGGCAGTATTATAGTAGTTATATTCTTGTACATAGGGGGCAGTATTATAGTAGTTATATTCTTGTATATAGGGGGCAGTATTATAGTAGTTATATTCTTGTACATAGGGGCAGTATTATAGTAGTTATATTCTTGTACATAGGGAACAGTATTATAGTAGTTATTTTCTTGTACATACGGGGAGTAGTATAGTAGTTTATTTTTTTTACATAGGGGCAGTTATTATAGTAGTTCTATTCTTTTTTAACATAGGGGGCAGTATTATAGTAGTATATTCTTGTTCATAGGGTGCAGTATTATAGACAATATTATCTTATACTAGAGGGGCAGATTTTGGGGTCTTGTACTGGGGACAATTAATATTATTTCTTGAAAATAGGGGCATATTTTAAAGTTTATTTTTTGTAATGGGGGGCACATTATAGTAGTTATATCGTGTACAAGGGGACAGTATTATAGTTTTTAATTGTGTACATAGGGACAGTATTTAGTAGTTATTTCTTGTACAAGGGGACAGAATTATAGTAGTTATATTCTTTCATAGGGGCATATTATAGTGTTATATTTTTTACTAGGACATATTTTAGATTAATTCTTGTACATAGGAGCCGTATTATAGTAGTTATATTCCTGTTCATAGGTGACAATATTCTAGACCAAACTCTAGTCTTACCTGAGTCTCCACAGCAGGGGCCGATTTTGGCCCCAATGGGTTATTGATTGGAATGGTGTAATTGATAACTCGAGACTGTTTCCCGCTGTTATCAGGAGCCCAGGGGTTCACCACAATATCTGGACGGGGCATACATGAGAAATAAAGAATGAACTAACACTAGACTTTTACAATTTGAAGAAAATATTTGTAGCAACATTTCTGTCAATGGTTCATTAAAATAAATACATATATAAATGTTCAGCCCCATAAACCTTCTATCACACTGAAGCCTTCGCCTATGACACAAACTCTTCATTACATGGAGGAAACACATCGGACACGGCCACCGACCTGTGAACTTCCTCTGCTCCATGAATTCACTCATAAAACGGGTGTCGGAGGTCAGCGCCTGCTGCAGGCGGTCCGCACTGATGTGGTACACGGCGTTGATGTGCAGTCGTCCCGGCAGGTCAGAGGTCAGTATGTCTTTACCAAGGCAAACAGCTTCTGAAACAAAAACAGAGCGGATGTGAATCCTCAAATCCATATATTTTATGCGTTCAGCCCCTCAGAACTACACATCCCAGAATGCCCTGCAGAGGCCAGCCCTATAGACAATCCAGTTCTGAGGTCATGATATCAATACATGAAGACTGAATATCAATGTAGAGATCTAATGTCCTGAGATAGATAGATAGATAGATAGATATGAGAGAGAGAGATAGATAGATAGATAGATAGATAGATATGAGAGAGATAGATATGAGAGAGATAGATAGATATGAGATAGATAGATATGAGAGAGATAGATAGATATGAGAGAGATAGATATGAGATAGATATGAGAGAGATAGATAGATATGAGAGAGATAGATATAGAGATAGATAGAGAGATAGAGAGATAGATAGTAGATAGATATGAGATAGAGATAGAATAGATATGAGAGATAGATATGAGAGAGAGAGATAGAGAGGATATAGATAAGAGATAGATAGATATGATATAGATAGATAGAAGAGATAGATAGATAGATAGATAGATAGATATGAGATAGATATGAGATACATAGATAGATAGATAGATATAGATAGATAGATATGAGATAATAGATATGAAATAGATAGATATGGGATAGATAGATATGAGATATATAGATAGATAGGGGATGATATGATAGATAGATAGATATGAGATAGACAGATAGATAATAGATAGATAGATAGGGTAGATAGATATAGATAGATAGATATAGATAGATAGATTAAAAATGGAAGTAGGGGTTTTGGATTCTAGTATCGGGAAGATTTAACGAAAAATGGATAAAATTTAAAGGATAGAATTTGAAATAAAGAGCAAATAGTACGCAGATGCTAAAAAAGCAATTGAAGTATGAGATGCTTAGAAGGACATGGATGCATTAAGGAATGACTAGATTTACATACCAGATAGATGTTCTTGAGTTAGATAAACGAGTTAGTGAACGAATTACCATAGAGAGGTAAAATATGGTAGATCCCGATAAGTAGATCATCTTGCGGGTGTCTGATAGACAGAGGAGAGTTGCTATTATTCTGTGATACGAGCTTGGAGGGGGGGGGGGGGGGAAAGATCATAGTAGATAGATTGAGATAGATAGATAGATAGATTGAGTGTAGTATGAGGTGATAGATGATGAATGAGTAGTAGATATGAGATGATAGATATGAGTGATGTTATGATAGTAGAATAGATAGATGATAGATAATAGAAGACGTAGATAGAATGGTAGATAGATAGGTTGTAGATGAAAAAGGGAAATAGGAGTGGTTCTGGGGAGAGACAAAACTTTACACAAAACAGTGGATAAAATTTACATGCATCAGGAATTGGAAACTTAACTGTAGCAACCAGAGTCCGGCAGCTGCTGCCAAGCCAAAGGCAATAGGGTCATGGGCTGCTTTAGAAGGGACATGGATGCTTTTTTGGGGATTTGCACTAAACTTTACAATCACCGCCAGATTTTTTTGGGTTATTAAAAGGGTTCCCGTGCAAAAAAAAAATTATTCTTTGGGGCCAGGAGGTAAAATGGGATCCACAAAATTTTTTCTTGGCTTCCGGGTTCTTATCCCAGCACAGAGGAGAGACTCTTGCTCCATTCACTTACTGTGCAGCACGAGCTCCTCCTTTGTGTCAGGATGAGAACCCAGAAGATGAGAGGTCAACTCCCCGCTATCGACAGTTCGGTGAAAATTAGTTTTTTCTTCTATGTTGCCTCAATGGAATTTAATTTTAATCCTACTGTTTCAACTGCAATGGGCTCCAGAGCTCGAGGGCCCCACGGAGGTACAAGACCATTCTTTTTTTTTGCAAGTTGGGGGCCTTCTGCTTCCGGACACTACGATGTGTGTTCTCTAATATATGGCGGGATTCCTTACACCTTCAGTTGTTGCTGCTGTTTCGGTTTCCTGTCTGCAGGTGGTAGGGGCCCATCACATTTTCCTATAGTACCCTATGAAGTCTAATTATTGGGTTCTATAGACAGTTCCAGCTTATGGGGCTGAAGCTTGTAAATCAGCTCAACTCTGCGACAAAGTGAGTGATCTCCGATCAGACCAATAAGGGGCATGTACCCTAATACAGAGGTCTGTAGATGGGCGACTCCTCCCCAATATTTGGCAGATAATACTTTTTTAAGGCTCTTTAATGGGTCAGACATTGACTTCCAGGGAAGTCCCCTCCAATAGATGGCGCTAGAGAGCGGGGTGCTGAGTTCCATACTCAGTCTCATCACTTTAGGCCAAAGAGGTGACTCTGTACTAGAAGATCTATATCCACAGTATCACCCACAGTCCTATTATTAGGTAGAATCCCTGCCAAGTGCGCAAATCCTAACGGCGTCTCAGTGATTGGCAGCCATGACGTCCCCACTGCCTCCTCATTATCCAGCGCCAGATGTTCAACATGGCAAACTGAAGCTGCCAGATCAATTAAACTAACACAGGAGCGCGGAGTGATCCCACCGGCTCTGCAGGTGCGGCAGACTTACCCCATGTGCCACCGTGCGACGCCCACAGTAATGAGAGGACTACAGACAGTACTAGTCTGAGCTGGATAATGAAGATGTTCCCCAGTGCATTGCATTGTGGGACATGCAGCGGTTTTTAAAGTCAGACCGCCTTTATCTAATATTGGGGTAGCATAGAGAGATTGTAGAATCTGGGAGGGAACCAGCAGGTCTAAGAATGCAGCTCTGGATGCGACTAGAGTATAAGGACTACTAGATAATTCATGCAGATTATTCCACAGCTCCATTATTTTATTTTCATCCACCTCCCATATTAGTCCCCGACCGTTACCCTCATCCTGTGTGGAGCTGGGGGTGGAGTTGTTGCTTGGGTCGGTGGGAAGGTCCTCTCCAGGAAGAAGGTCCAAGGCAGGTAGCGAGTCCAGCAGCCCCGATCCAGCCAGCTCCGAAAGAGGGGTCACAGTCTGACTGGACGAACCGTCCAACTGGGAGTCCGAGAGCACGTCCGACTGCGCGGCCATGTCTTCTACCGGCTGAAAGAGAGCACGAGAATTACGCCTAAGCCTCACAAGCTGCAGGCATCTCTATAGAGCGCCATTATTTAGGGATATGTCAGAGTTCCCACCCAGCTTTCTGGGGACCTGAATGGAAAATCTGTGGCATTGCAGGAGCTTTTGCTGCAGATTGGCCATTTGTGTAAAAGTACCATCGGACTATGTTTCTGTGAATAAACCATCAGACTATGTTCACACAAGGTTGATCTGCTGCAGATTTGGCATTTGCATAAATGCACCGTCAGGCTATGCTCACACAGGACTAATCTGCTGCAGTTTCTCCATCTGTGTAAATGCACCATCAGGCTATGCTCACACAGGACTAATCTGCTGCAGTTTTTCCATCTATGCAAATGCACCTTTAGGATATGTTCACACAGAGTGATCTGCTGCAGATTTTCCATCTGTATAAATGCACCTTCAGGTTATATTCACACAGGGCTGATCACTGCAGTTTTTCCATCTGTATAAATGCACCTTCAGGTTATATTCACACAGGGCTGATCACTGCAGTTTTTCCATCTGTGTAAATGCACCTTTAGGACATGTTCACTCAAAAATCTGCACTTCTACTCGGAATTTTT